>SNQN01006519.1:0-18212 GCA_008642245.1 Bassia scoparia | reverse complement strand
GGAGATTGATGGGATCATTAGCATCACCTGAAACAAAATCATCTCCAATGTTTATGACCAGAACCAAGTCATCAAGACCTGGTGTGTTGTCAAGAAAAGTTAGTTCAATACCTCTCTCTACTTGCATGTCTTCTGGTCCAACATCCTCAGTGTGCTCTGTCACCTGGTCATCAATGTTGGGAGTGAAAAACTCTACTAGAGTGGATGGTAACATTTCACCTGGGGGGCTTATTTCTCCAATGTCAGCTTCCAATGCTTCCTCCATTTTGGACCAGTCCAAGTTGGGGTCCACATGCCTAGCACACCTGTAGCAGACTAACCAGGTGTAGTAGAAGTGGTTGTTTAGATCCTCTTGCATCTTCAACCTTTCATCCCTCAGGGCAGCTAGCTCATCAGTCAGCTTCTTAACCTGCTTATCCATGCTTGTCATGCTCATCCTTTCCTACGTTAGGGTGTTCTCCAGAGTTACTTTATCATCCATGAGCTCAGTGATCTTTGTGTCCCTAAAAGACACATCCTCAACAAGCCTTGTGACCCTCTGCTCAGCCAGCTCTTTGCTCCTTTGAGCTTGGTCCCTTGCTTCAATGAGTTTCTTCTTTTCTTCCTCAAGCTTGGTAATTGTGTTATGGGCAATCCTCAGGTTACCCTGAACTCTTTCAATTTCACTGCTGGAGTCTCTCTTCAAGTGCTCATAATTCTGTTCAAGGGCCAGGTGTTTCCCTTCAATTTGTTTGGTCCTGTGAGCAAGGCCAGAGCAGGCATGGGTCATGGCCTCAAAGTTGAGTGAGGTGATCAATCCAAACTTAATGGCCTGCACAAAAAGCAACAAGTGGGCATTAGGGTTACCGTCAAATACTTTAGAAAGGTTATGTTTAACTGAATCTAGAAATTTAGGAACAAAAGATCTTTACTTGAGCCATGTGATATTTAAAGAGCTGGTTGGAGACCCTGTCATTTTCCATGATGGAAGCATCATAAGGAGATATGGCATGGAAAAGCAAGTTTCTGGCAACCAGGCTACTCTCATCTAGGTTTCCCCCATCCAAACCCCTGGTGGGGTAGGTCCTAGCCTCTCCAAAGGCAGACCTTACTGCAAGTGGAATGGGGGTTGCACCATAAAATGGGCGTGATGATGATGATGCTGGTAAGTCAGACCACCTATAGGTGGTCATTGTTGTTGCTGCTGTTGTTGATGTTGTTGTAGCTGTTGCTGCTATTGTTGTTGTTGCTGTAGCTGTTGCTGCTGTTGCAGTTGTTGTTGCTGTTGCTGTGGTTGTTGTGGTTGTTGTAGTTGATGTTGTTGTTGTTACTGAAGTAGATGTGATGGGAGTGCCAATAGGGGCCAGACTGGCAGAAGGAACGACCTGGGCAGGCACAAAGCCAGAGGCACCAGTCCTCACTGGCAGGGCGGAAGCAGTTGAGGAGATGGTACCTGCACCAGCCTCAGAATACCAGTGCCCAAAGCTGCTCATCTGACCTATGTCAGGCATGTACTGTAGGTTACCTTTACCAGAGCTCCATTTTGCCTCCTAGATTTCCCTAGCCACCTGGAAGCCAATGTCCTCTTGAGCCTTCCTTCTCTTGGCTTCATCCTCTTCATCACTATCAATTGACACGACATCATCAATCTTCCTCTTTCCTCTGTCACTTGGCTGGTATTGAGGATCTTGCAGGACTTTAGAAGACTGGCCCCCAAGGGTGGGCCCATGGCCTGTAGGAATAACCATAGACACTCCTCCTCTTTGGACAACCCTTCCACCCTGAATAGGGGATGGGCTTCTCTTAGATGGAAGGGAAATGGTGCTCCTTAGTGCTCCAAAGTCTGGAACCCTAAGCCTGCTTCTGGTCATTTTAGATTCAGGACCAGATGTGGTCCTACCACCACTCCTTGTAGGAGTGGGAGCTATTGATCTCATCCCAGGCTCCCACCATGTGGGGTGATTGGCGTTTCAGCTCCTCTATTTCCTTCTTCTGATGCCCTTTGGGAGGTACCAGCAGCCTGCAAATTCTCTTGACCAGCCCCAGATGTGCTACAAGACATGTTGGTAGAGTGTTGATGAAAGCTCTCTACTGTCCAAGGGTCTGTAGGCTTTGTCCTCACAAGCTGATCAAACACCTCTGGTTCAATCACTAAGTTGTCAAGAGTCACAATCTGATCTCTTAGTACACCAAATTCTGGAGAGGTGGCAGTGATGTTCAAAATAGACCAGTCCAGTCTCCCAAGAGCCTCACCTTCATACACTACAAAATGCAATTTCATTAGTTCACAAAATCAAATCAATAAAGCATAAAAGTGTAAAAGTGCAAGTAAAGAGCCAAAGGGTTAGTTAGACATCAGTTCAATAGGACTTACTTCTGGAGATCCTCCTACTCAAACCACCAGCAGCTAGGTAGAATTCAACCTTTAAGAGGTCAAAATGTGGCAGCCAATTTTTGGGTACAGGACTTTTCCCGTGGTTCCATAGGCTTGAAACCACTGAAAAGTGGCTATCTCCTTCTCTGCAGTAAGGCTTTTAGGAGACAAGGCTTTCCTTTCCAAGGCTTTGTTCCTTGTGAATTCAGTCCTGGCTTGGTACAAGTGAGGGTGCTTCTCATGTAAGGGAACCCTAAGCCATAGCCATTATTGTGTCGACTTCTTCAATCCCCCCACTAAAGGATATGAGATGGCATATGCTTCATTGCCTCCCTTACCTACCTCCAGGGAGTACCAGCCAGTTTTGATCTGAGTCCCCCTGTAAGCCTTCAACCAGAACAGGGTTCTGAACACCCTGGTAGACATCTCCAACTCCAGGAAGGTGCAGACCCAGATAAAGCTTATGATCCTCTGAACAGCACTAAGGGCAAGCTGGGACAAACTAATTCCCCATGGGTCAAGCAGCTCTACAATGAAAGGGTGAAGAGGAAACCTAACTCCTAACTCCAGGTGAGCTGTGTAGACAGGAACCCTGAACTTGGGTGATGAGTAGGCTCTGTCTGAAGGGTTAGGAACCTCAAACCAATATCCAAAGCTGGACCCAAACCTGTACAACTCACCAGCCCTAATATCATACCTCCTGTTATAAGCCTTCTGAAGGAACTCACTGTCCAGGGCAGTGTGGGCAGGACCATCATTCTCCTTTAAATCAGCCCACCTGACTGAGGTCTAGTGGTGGTTGTCAAGATCCAGGAACCTGGTATTCCTGAAGTTTCCTCTCTCGTCCTTGGGAGCTTTTGCCCTGGCCCTAGACAATCTGTCCATGAATGGCCCAGCCTGCTCATCCTCCTGTGTAATCAAGGCCATGCACCTATCCATCTCCTCTTTTAAGCCACTAGACATAGCCCATTGTATCACCTCCTCCTGCAGTCTAAGGGCAGTACCAGCATCTCCAGCTACACCTGTTCCTCTAGATAAAGAAGGGGTACTAGTGCTAGGTCTGGCAGGTGAGGGATCAGAGGCACTTGGCCAAGAGGTTACACTCCTAAAGGATAGGCTTCTTGCTCTCCTAATTAAAGGTTGGAAATCCTCACTCGGTTCATCATCAGTCATGTTTGGGGTATTCTCAGACCTATTTTGGGAATCGCTATATTCTTCAGACATTCTACACAAATCGACCACAAGCAAAGGAAAAGGAAAGAAAAACAAAGAAAATCACAAACCACACCGGCCAAATTCAAAAAACCACTACAAATGGTAGACATGCAAGTTAAATTCAATCAAGATTAAAGGAATTACCTGACTAATTGAAGGGCAGGAACACTGACTCTCAATTTAGGGCAGGCTTCAACTTCTTCAAATTCTCCTTGTCACAAATGGAATTGCAGTTATGAGGTGAAAGATTGAAGTTGGAACTCCAAATCCTTCAACTTTGATTCTAGAAATTGGGAATTTGGGGGATGAAGTGTTAAATTTTCTCTCTCTTTTTCTCTCTCTTAAGCTTGGAGGTTTCGAAGTTTTGAATTGTAAAATGAATGATGAAGTGACGCGCCATAAATGTAGGAGAAGCAACCGCCATTAATTAGCCAACCAAGGTAATAACTGCTAAAGTTAGTGGGGCAGTAATCATTACATGGCAGTAAATGTGGAAATAACTGCCAAAGTCAATGARTGCCCGCTATTCGAGGCATACCTGGTTACCAGGGTAATTATATGGTCTTGGAAAGACCTCAGTGACACCAGGGGCAGACCTTGGTGACCRAGCAACCTGGTAAAATCTTTGGATATAACCAGGTCTGGGGGGCTAGTTGTTGGTATATATTAGCCAACCAGGCCTAATATAARGAAGGCCCATATAATTAAACCCAGTGGGCTTACGAAGGCAAGTGATTTAAGGCCCAAGAGGAGTCAAAGKACTTTACCAGCCGGTTAAAAAGGTGCATCTTGAGTAAGACACCTACCCTGGCCAATTGAACGACACTTGTCCCCAAAGAGGCTCATATCACCATATAGTAGTATATAAGGCAGTCTAAGGCCATCCAGGCATGGTAAGTACACATAAATACTCACTACCTACTTTCTCTCTCTAAATTGTCTACTGTCAGGTATAAACTCTAACACCTCCATCGAAGGGGCTGTTCCAGGGTTGCCCCAAGGTAGTTCACTTTGGGTTTTGTAGGTACTTGGATTACACATCAGGTTCATCACCACCAGCACCGGTCCATTGGCGACTGCCACGTCAGCAGTACCAATTATTGTACCAACAAGTACAAATACAAAATTTAAAAAAAAAGCTCATGAGAAATTGGAGCTATGAGACTTGGGAAGATGTTATTAGAATTGACTTTATTTATGGGAAATAATTAAAATAAATAAGAAAACAATAAAACTTTAGTAAAAAAATCAATGCAATACCTTGAGAGAGAAATTGATAGGATTTTGGGAGGAAAAATTTACTTAGTGGGGATTGCTTTAGTAGGATTACTAGATTACTTCCCGTGCGATGCACGGTTTTATTTATTAAATTTATTTATAAAACTTGTTTATAATAAGGATTTTTTTTTTAGAAATGAAGATTCTTTTTGTTTATGATACTCATATAAGAGATGTGAAGGAGTTTTGTTAAAGAAAATTACTTAAACAAACTTTTTGTGTTGGGCACCAATCTGAACTAATAAACAAAAAATAAAATGATATACATTATCACTTATTCTACTTGCCTAATCAATTTATACACAACTTTCACAAATACACATTCTTTTATTAAATCATATTCTGTTGACTTCACATAGTAAACCACAAACCATCTATATCACGCAGTATCAGTAACAATATAGCACGGTGATGAGACAAAAAGTACTAAAAGTATTTTCCAATTCTCCGCAGGGGAGCTTCCCGGGACGGCCAATTTGGGAGCTCCACAGAAAAAATCTATCAAGCTATTAACTATCTGTTTTTATAAGGTTGTCTCAGTAATTTAATTGTGGAGACGAAAATAGAGCAGTGATTGTTTAGATAGTGATGATTATTGAATTAAGTATGTAGATTAGATTAGATATAGGTATAGATTTCTCATTTAGGAGCCAAAACTAAAACAAGTATATATGCTCTTTAGCCTTTTACTACCGGTAAGTCTTGTTGGACTGCGATGCCACAAAACTTTATTGTAACCCAAAGAAAATCAGTGATATTATAACCATTATCTTCCTCCACTCACAACTCACTAATTTAGAAACCAATCTCAGCATTCTAACACAAATAACACAATCTCTCGAATGTTCTTAAGATCGACCACCACCATACCTTCCTTCCCTCGTTCCGCGCAACTCTCTTTCGTTTCTCTCTATCCACATGACTTTTTCCATAAATTTTCTTTAAGTCGTTGGACGAGCTAAAAATGACCGTTAATTGGACACAAGAGATTACCAAGCAAAAGGAGTTATGGAAGTTAGGAAAGAATTGAGCAAACAACGTCACTAACAAGCATTCCCCAATACTCGTAATCTGTAGTCTTGGTGATTACGGATCTATTGCCAATATTTTATGCCTTCAGTTATTTCGTTCTTTCATGCTTTTTTTTGTTGCTCACTTGTTGCTTGAACACTAATTATTGTTTTATTTTTTTTTTCGTCTTTTTAAATCATGTAATAATTAGAATATCTGATCTTCCTTTCAAGTTAGGGAAAAAAATAAAGAAATGAAAGTTGCTTATACAACAATGTAACCCTGGTATGTGCTCACACACACAATTTGGAAGCATGCTTTATAATCTATTTATTATTTTTCTTAAAGATACAATGTGTTCTCGAATATCATATATACTTAATATATATAATTTTTTTACATCACATATAATAACTTATAAGTACTATTTATTATCCTCTACATCTGCATATATACTTGTGGTGTAATATTAACGTACGTACGAATGAGTATAGTACTATTAATATATATAAAGCACTTCTATATAAGATGTACTTTGTAATAATGCACTTGTGAATGAAATAGTGTACTTTAATACGATATAATGTATTTATTTACTATATTTACTTACTAGATAATACCCGTGCAAGATGCACGGTTTTTAAATGCACAAAATGATGAAAATACCGAGGTTATAAGAAATTGTATATTATTCTAAATAAATTCAAAAGATATAAAAAATAAAATCGTAACTTACTATTATAATCCTAGCAAAAAAATCAATTAGGAATAATTAATTATGAAGATAAATTAGTTGCCGAAATCATGTAATGATGTTTGGAGATGTAAAAAAAAATCTAAAATATGTAATGTTTTGATTGACATTACATTTTTGAATTTTGGATCCTATGGAGTTGAACACTATAGATTTTAATAAATTCAAGCCCTTCAAAAAAAATGCATATACATTATGTATGCATATTTTTAAAAACTAAAAATAAAAGTAAAAGTAAAATAAAATATATTTAAAAAAAAACTCCTACTCTCAAAACTCTACAACTCTAACATTTTTCAACACTAGATGACCCCGACTCAATTTTTTTGTACTAAGGAAAAATGTTCCATACGATATACATTTCTTATTATCGTTATTAAATTTTATTTTATTAATTTCTTGCACAATTTAGCTCGTTATAATTAATCTTATTATATCTTTAATTGCATAAAAGATTCAATCAGTAAGTAAGATGAAACCCTTGTTGGGTAATTAAATACAATATTATGCAACTTAGTTCATATTTGTATTGTTGGTTTCTCAAAACTTGGCAGTTGGCAATTAGAAGTTGGCACCATCCACAAACGAATTATTCGAACTTTGACTATATACTTTTTGATTTTCTGTGTTATTTCACTAACAAATTGAGTTTTAGGAAGTGATTCTTACTTTGTAGTAGTTTTTAAGAATGTATTGATATAAAAAAGTACATGACTTTTTTTTGAAGTAAGATTAAAAAAAATGGGACTTTGCTGAGGACAAAACTGTATTTAAGGTGATATTAAAAAGCCTCAAATAAGAATTTTCGGTGAATAAATTTTGAAGTGGAAGAGTCAGTTCACAAGTATTCAATTGAATTTGTTCCATCTGACAAATCAATGTTGGGAAGATGAAAAAAACTTAAATTATAATTTATAACACATGTAGTGGATAATAAATTTTAAGGTGGAAAAGTCTAGAATAATTTTCGAGAAGATGAAAAGAAAATGGTAGAGATACATGAAGCTTGTTTATTGTTTATAAAGAGCTAGGAGATGTAAGAGTAAGGTAAAAAAAATTGTAGCATTATGCGGGCAAGTGTAATCAGGAAGTTGGGAGAGAAAGATGTAAAGCTGGGTTTTTACTTTAGTATATTACTCGTACTATAAAAGATTCAATTTTAATATCAAATTGCGACTTAATGTTAAAATATGTTAGGTGTTAGAGGGAAGAAGAGAACTATTCAAGTTTTATAGACAAGGGTAAGAGATCTAAACAGATGGGAATGAGTTAAGAGTTGCATTCAATATAGTTAATAGACGTAGACCATTGTTTAAAATGATAAGAAAGAAAGTAACAACTAAAAAATAAGAATTATTTTTTATTGAAATCTAGGGAATTAATTAATAAGTAATATTAACTATAAAATAGTAGAGATAGAGGGGAGGTGAGAGGGAAATTAAATGCATTGATTAATTGATTAATATATAATATAAATAATAGATAATATTAACTTTGAGTTATAGAGTTAGAGAGGAGATGGAGAGTTGGGAGGGAAATTAAATGCATTTTAGGAGGGAAAAAGATATTTTGTGGGGATTGCTTTAGTTATATTATATAGATTTTATCTTATATATATCTTATATTTGTGTGTGATATTATGTACGAAGTATTTTATTTTTGAATGATATTTGGAATAGCTTAGCCTAATTAAGGATACCACACAACATATAATTTACTTCGATTTAATAAGATATAATGTACTTCGATATTATATACTCCCTCCGTTACGTATTACTTGAGCTATTTGAATTAGGGAGATTTTCTAGTCAAAATTTCTTAATTGTTGATAAAAGTAAATAATTTAAAATAAAATAAGAGAAAAAAAAGAATAAAGTAATGAGTGAGTATAAGATTAGGAAAAAGTAAGAGGGAGAAAATGAATAAAGTAATAAGTTGATGTAAGATTAGGAAAAAGTAAAAGAGAGAAAAGTGGTGGAAAAGTGAATATTGTAGGAAAAAAACTTACTAAAAATGAAAAAAAAAATTGTTTCAAGTAACATGTAATACACATTTAGTGATGGCAATTCAATTCGGATCCGACCCTAATCCGCTCCTATGGAAAATATTCGCTCTGAATCCGATATAAATAAAGTCCGACTCCGAATTGGAGGAGGGTCAGAGTCGGATCTCACAAAAAATCAGACTATATAATCCGACTCCGACATTTATACAATTATTATCATTTAATTTTTATATTTATTAGGCTACTTATGTATAATGTATAGTCAAAAATTTTATTTCACATAAAAAAAGAGTAAATATAAAAAAATTAATAGGGAAAAAACAAAAAAAATACACTTTAAAGTACAAAATTTTTTAAAATATCAGGTCGGATCGGAGTCGAATCTCGGATTTAAAATCGGAGTCGAATGCTGATTTATAATCCGACTTTCTGTAGGGTCGGAGTCGAATTATGCATAATCCGCTCCGAGTCCGATCCGTTGCCATCACTACACACATTTATAGCAAATGTTTTAAGTAATACGTAATGGAGGGAGTACTTATTTCTTAAATTTGGAATAGTTTAGCCTAATTAAGGATACCACACAACATGATCAATTCATTTGATAAGAGACGTAAAAACCAGAAAAAGTACTTTTGATTAGATCATGGCAAGTTGGCAACGGCCAAGAGTATCTCAAACGGAATTAGACATCAGAAAACTAAAGACAAACTGAGACCATGCAGACTCAACTCGAACCAAAATTATGCCACCGTCGATCTAACACCCAATTCGGAGAATGGATGAAAGAGGACACTGGCCGCGGAACATTACAGGACATGTAAAAGAACAAGTCTAAACAAGACAAACAGAAACTGAAGTTGGAAAATAAGACGGAACAATACTGATAACTGCATTGCTCTTCTGCAGCAAGAAACATTCACTTCTTCTTCAGGGCAGCCTTGGTGACCTTGGCTCCAGTTGGGTCCTTCTTCTCCACATTCTTGATCACACCAACAGCAACAGTTTGCCTCATGTCTCTGACGGCAAAAACGACCAAGGGGGTACTTGAGAATGTTCCACCACATGGGCTTGGTGGGAATCATCTTAATCATACCGGCATCACCATTCTTTCAAGAATTTGGGCTCCTCTCAAGCTCCTTTCCTGGAACGCCTGTCGATCTTGGTCACAACTAGCAAACTTGACAGCAATGTGAGAGTGTGCAGATCCAACACGGGCGTAACCATTACCAATCTGTCCAGGGTGGTTCATGATAATGACCTGAGCAGTGAAGTTGGCAGCCTCCTTGCAGGGTCGTTCTTTGAGTCGGAAGCAACAAAACCACGCTAGATATCCTTCACAGATACATTCTTAACGTTGAACCAACATTGTCACCGGGAAGAGAAGCTTCTGGAAAGAGATCGTGGTGCATCTCAACTGACTTAACTTCAGTAGTCAATCCAGTAGGACCGAAAGTGACAACCATACCGGGCTTCAGACACCAGTCTCACACGTCCCACGGACACCGTTCCAATACCACCAACTTGTAGACATCCTGGATGGCAGACGGAGGGCTTGTCTGAGGGCCTCTTTGGCTCATTGATTCTGGTCAAGAGCCTCAAGAAGGGTTGGTCCCTTGTACCAGTCAAGGTTGGTGGACCTCTCATCATGTTGTCACCCTCGAACCCAGAGATGGGGCAAAGCAATTTGTCAGGGTTGTAACCAACCTCTTGAGGTATGATGAGACTTCTTACAATTTCATCAAACCTAGACTTTGAGTACTTGGTTGGGTGTGGTGGCATCCATCTGTTCCATGAAGCCAAATGAAGAGTTAGAACAAAACAATCTACAAAATTCACAGCTACGCTTTCAACAACGCAAAGCTAGAAGACATAACAAAGACAGATATTTCTTCTTGTTACAGCAGCAAATCATCTGCTTGACACCAGGTGAAGGCAAGAAGAGCGTGCTCACGGGGTCTGACCATCCTTGGAGATACAGCCTCAAACCTCCAGTGGGTGGAGTCGATAATGGGATGGCACAGTCAGCCTGGGAGTACCAGTAATTCATGTTCTTGATAAAGTCACGATGTCTGGGCATCGATGACAGTGCCAGTATACTTGTTGGTCTCGAACTCCACAAGGCAACTATTCAATGGTAATTACCACGCTTCACGCTCTGGCCTTAAGTTTGTCAAGAACCCATGCGTACTTGAAGGACCTCTTGTTCATCTCAGCAGCTTCTTCCTCGAATCTCTCGATCACACGCTTGTCGATACCATCCAGTTGTAGATCAAGTACGGTGGTGGTCGACTTTCCAGAGGTCGACATGTTCCAATGACACCAAACTATATGATCTTTTCCTTACCCATGATGAAATCGGTGAACTGCCGCGTGACAAATAATAAATGAACAATGAATACTGATTTCTAAAATAAATGTTATTGTTCTCAAACAATCGAACAATTAGGAGAATTCATTCCTAAGCTAGCATAATTAACAGTCAAATTGAACAGTCTATTCAGATATCAGCAAACAAAATAACATGCGGCAACATCTGACAATATAAACACATTAGAACAGTAGCCTCAGTATAACATTTAGTAGTTGACAATCAATTTTAATCACGAAAAATGAAATTAAACAAACTTGGACATAAACAAACATTGTAAGCGCTAAGCAGCTACAATACAGATCTAACATGAATGAACTTAAAACGCACTAAATGAAAAAGCAGCAAGCAAGTCAACTGGCACAATACAACAATAGAAATACATATATGGAGATGAAATAGGATGAAATAGAGAATGCTGAATGCATCATAGCCAATCAATAAGAAGAGATGGGAATTAACGAATAAGTACTGTAAGTAAGATAGACATGCTCCGCAAAAACACCCGTAGGCCGCTAAGAGTAGACTGATAATGAAGAAAAGAGGGATTTGCGACTTACCTTATGCTTCTACTCCCACCTGATGTCTTCTTGTCTACTCGGACAACGTTTCCTCTAGTGAGAGAGGGAAGATGGAATGAGCAAGCAAAGGAGAATGAGGGGCGAGAAGCCACAATATATGCGGTGCATAGAGATTACCCAGAAAGAGCCTTCTTCGCTCCTAACGTTCTAGAGAAGCGCACTCGACTTACCTATAAAACTTTATCTAGAGTATCATTAATTCCGAATATCCGAAATTACGATTTAAGGCGCTGCTCCATGATGAGAGCTTCCCATAAAGCACTCAATACAGATCAAATGAGAATGCAACATATCTCTTTTTGTGATACTCCTATTCATTTCACTTTACCTGACTCGATTTCATACTTGACATTTAGAGCTTGATTCGCTAGATGTTTCCCACCCCAAGTCTATACAGTCACTAAAAATATTCAATAGTTCCATATCTCTTATAGAACCGACATCTACCGAATTCTACTCTCCTCCTCTTGCGAACCTAAGGAATTTTATTCAGTGAGTCAGCTTCTTTAGCGTAATTGATTCATCAGAAAGCATATAACTATAAAAAGGACAACAAGCTCTTTCAAGTCCTGGCTCTTTAGCCCCCTACTAGCTTTTCGCGACTTACCTACCACCATACTTACACATCATATTTTTTTCCACTCCCACATCCTTTATCTAGCTTATACACTAAATCATTTATAAAAATCTAATGTAGTTACCTTGGCTCTGAAAACTGTGTATACGCATAGAAGAATCTATCAGTTGACCACCACAGTACATCTTGTGGTGTGTGTACTGTGAGCGAAAAGGTCACCAGCTACATGCTACTACTTGTATCCAGGAAATGTGTGAGGTGTCTTGTTTCCATCTGGCCAACTTTACAAAGAGACAACAAGATCCCACCTACGTTGAGCCGGTATTTACAGAGATCATAACGTTTCGCTCAGTAATAGAAGAGCTAGAGCCGCCATGACCACGCATAGACACACACACATCAAGTGTTATACAGCGTCAGACGTCGTATGAGAACTTGAACACTTGTCTACCATCTTCTGGTTGACGAGACGCCAATAGACGCCTAACTCTGCCTAAAAACAACTACTAGGCTCGAAAAGGAGAACGAGCTCATGCGGTGGTTTTTGGGATATAGCGTCAACATCCGTCCATGCCTATTATATTTATTTCTTAGACAATAGTACATGAGCCTACATCGCAAAATGGCTAAGGATAGCGCATAGCTAGCTAATATATTAGAAGTTGACTTGTAGAGCTATACTGGTGTGTCAGAATGAGATACCTAAGTACGAGTAATCTCACCAATCTCCTTTTCTATAGTTGTTGTGGTGCGTTTGATGGTATGATGTATTTTCCCTGATTTGATCTCAACTTCTGTCATCGTTCATCAATATAATGCGGGCTATAAGTTCTTTTCACTGTCAGGACTTTATGCCTACTTAACCCTCATATGGAGATTGTTGGATTGATGCCAGCTTAGTATCTTGCACTTATGTGAAGTGACTCATGGTGGGTGAGCGCGCGAGTACTGTCTCTATGCCTCACTTTGTGTGATAGAAGTAGTGTATGGTCGCGTGTTGTGCATCACGTGTTTTTTTTTTTTTTTTTTTCTTTACAATGCTTATGCGAGTCTTATCGATGATATTTGTGGACTAATATAATAACTGACATACGCTTACAATTTAGCCCCTTTTGCCTAAACGTCTATTTATACTTAGATTATTTATCCTGAAGAAGCACGTATTGTAAGAGGTTTATGAGTTGTGTACTAGAAAGCAGTAATCCATGGTTAGTTACCATGCCTTTGATACCTTGCCGGTTTTAATGGCTTTATCTAACGGCTTCGTATCCATAATTGTATGTCTACAGCGTATCATTCCTACGCTTTCATCAGCTTCAGAAGTGTGACATTCAAGGATTGTGAGCTCAAGTTGATCTTCCAGCGTGACAGCAACATCGCTTGTTTCGAGGACACTAATATATGGTCACAGAACACCCATAACTACCACACTTCCACTTACTGTAACTTTCCACACGAGACACGCCTTACCCGCACTAAGGAAAGCACATATCATGTGGCATTGCTGAAAATAAGCGATTCTACATGCTATGAATCAAGTACTAGTGCGCTTGCGTCGACCGTCCGCGACAAGAGGTGACCGATAGTTCCTGGTGTCTAACTATGGATCCATCAAGTCCTTGAAGATTAGGCGCGAGCATAAGAAACCTATGAATTGCCGACAGAGTTTACTGGTAGAACCGATGAGGTCAAGAACGAACATGAGCTGCCTGTTTAAGGTAAAATCTAGGATTCATGTTGATCAGATGGTTCTAGATCAAAAGCACCCGCGAAATAAACCCCCAACTTTGTCTCACCCTCGACTGGGGACCATCGCTTTGGCCCAACTGTAAGCCTTCCTAGCCCCAGGATTGGGCTAATGAGGCCTTGGTAATTTAGAATCATCGAGGGCTTAATTAAGCCCCAAGAACGCCCGAGCCCCGAGGTCTGAAGCAGGCGCTTGGATAGATTGAGCATTTGCCCGAGGGCTACATTAAGCGCTCAGTCAACTTGTCTAGGTTAAGTGCGAGTAGTTAGTAGAATAGTATAGGCTCTGAGATTATGAATCTAGCGCTATTTGAGACTTCGGTATAAACATTAAGTTCTGATTCCCGCTGAATCTATTGAATAGTGACGCGAGTGTGCTAATGTAACCTCGCACCCAAATAGAGGACGGCGCCGTCCGTTTGAGACGGCCCCCCAGGTCATCGAGTGACTCACCACCGCTTGAGTGTGTTTAGATGGAGAGCACTGTCGTGGAGAATAAGAAACGACCGTATGTTCCTTTTGATTGTCTGACTCTAGAGTGGTATAACTATGTGATTCCATCTATGAGTAAATAGACGATAAAATTAGCTTTTTGATTCCGTAGTTATATATATAATATACCTATAAGTACCTCGGAAAATGATATTAGATAAAATATCTCTTAATCCTTATAAACTTGATTAGCATTAAGCCAAAAATTGTTCAAAAAATATAGAATTGGAGAAAAAATAATAGTAAATATATTGTCATCAACATCTTAAACCATCATTCAATTGAATGCACGCGTCCATTTACTAATCCTTAGCCTTACCATAAATAAACGTGTTATTATCACAAGCGCCATCAAATTGGCACAGAAAAAAGGAAACCAGTGGAATACCTTAGGGTAGTTTCGCGCAGAGAGAAAGAATAGTAAATATATTTTCGATCTACCACGATTAAAGCCGGGCAAGAAATTCACATTGAATGCAGCTCTCGTCCCTCGTCCATTTTTACATTATCCAGTCCCGAGTAGCTTTTGGCAAAACGGCTGTGCTGGGTGATTGTTACCCTATGCCTGCGTGAATAGTGGCTAGACCTTATTTCTATAGGTTATTGCCTAGTGCTGTTGGCGTTCAACTCTTATCCTCAGGTGAAAAGAGAATGAGAGTCTTTGAGTCTGCCATTATTTATTCCGCAAGTTGGATGTTTGCGTTTAAGATGCCAAAAAGTTAACCCAGTTACCATAGGAACAAGCGATTCATCATAATATGTCACTTTCTTCGAGCTAATACACTTTCTACTATCACGATACATTAGTTTATCACTAATCACTCGTACGAAATGATAAGGAAACTGAATTCAATTAAATCACCCTCTTTTTTCACCTTAAAAGGATACTCCAGCCCTCCGTATTTAGTTAATAGGAAAACCATATATACGTTGATGTTCATCATCCACCATTTTTGAACGGATACGCGTTTTAAGAGTTGATCGTCGAGAAAAGGAATGCTATAAAATAGAGCCTTGTTGAGTATCGCCAGAGTGAGCTGCCAGCCTCCGGGAGAAGTGTAACACAATAGAATTCCTAATTAGAATGTTAGCCAAAAGAGATGAAGTAAATGTGGTGAATGAGTACCTTTGCCTCTGCGGGAAGAAGATAGTGAAAAACTCTATGGAATCCTTGGATTCCCCGAATAGATTGAGTTAAAATAATGAAAGGATTGACTTTAGAAATGAAAATTCATAATGTTAGAGTAAATAAGTAGGTAAAAGGTAAAAAAGTTATTTTTAGATTGCGTTGTACCTGGACCATTTATTGGAAAAGGGGGCGACAAAAGGAATCATCAAGTCACATCTAATTAATTCGCGAGAGGTACCGCAGCCTCAGTGATAATAGAGTATAACTCTCTATTATTATCCTATTTAGGTAATATTTCCCTCAGTAAAATTTAATTATTTGTATTAATTAATCTCGAGCCTTTCAGGTAATGAATATAATAATTAAATCTTATCTAGTTTATTTTTCCTATAGAATTAAAAATTATACATTATAGATTATCATTTATATGGGATTAAATTATCATTATCATAATAAATTATTTTATTATCAGTTATAAATTTTTAATTTATTATTATAAAGTCACCTAGTAATTACTAATTCATAATGATTAATGTATAAAATTTAGTATTAGATTAGAGAAACCAATTATTCACTTGGATAATTTATAATTCTTAGGATTAATCAAATTATGAAGTATAAATATTATGATTAATATATTTACGGCTAATTATTTTATTAATTATTATAAAACTCTAGCCCATTCTGAGTTAGTGAATACTGAAAAAATCTTATTTACCTTTTTTGATTTCCCTTTTAAGTAGTTAATTAGTAGATTATTACATCTATAAGTTATTAATATAATTATTAAGTATAATTATTAATTATTAATTATTAAATTAATTAATTAGTAATTTTAATATCTAGGTACCAAGTCACCTCGAGTGGAATTAAATAGAGTATACAACTTTCCCATTTAGATTCTTCACGAGGGTACCATATTTGCACATCGTGTAAACTTAAATTGGATCATTACTAATCATCATTTTTATTTAATTCGCACTAAAATTATTGGTACCAAATACCTTCAAGTAGTAATTAAAATAGGAAAACTCATATTAAATTACCTCTGATTAATTCACCTGGTATTAAATTATTAAGTGTATGTATAATCTATTATCCTTTTAATGGTAAAATGAGAATATCTATTTAACTTATTAAAAGCTCCTCTTTTATGTAATTCACTTGAGTAAGATATATTATAAGCTATATAACCTAAGCTCAGAAGTATATAGAAATACTTATGTTTTATTATTAATTCATATTAACTTATACACTACTTAATATTAATTATTAATAGTGAACTGAGGTAAAGTAGTTTAAATCGGTTTTTCATAATTTTTAAATATTTTAAAATATTAAAGTTGGTTGACTAAGTTTCCAATACAGAGCAAAGCATAAAGCTAGATATCATCTTCCCTCCACTGTTAGTTCACACTACTTATTATCTAGGTTTGGTAAATTTCCATTTTCACATCCCCACTTTCAACGTGTCTCATCTATCTACTACTCTCTCAATGCTTCTCTCTTTCTTTCTCTTTTAGAATTCATCTGCGTATTGCGAACACTTCCTTTGATACTCTCATACTACAGGCTTTCGATAAAAGCCGATATCACATTCCTATCCTTCATAAGAGCTTGTGCTTTGAGGTGTTCTGAGTTCCCACACGACTTGGCCGTAAATACAGCTCTTCATAATACAGACACTTGCACGATCCATATTAGTTTTGCGTTCAGTACTTCAACGTCGCTTTGCCTCACTTGCACTCCCACTTCTCGACTTCAGTGATTCTTTCTTCTTTTCATAAAACGTTTTTGTGCTATGCATTGATGTCCGAAGTATAGGTAGTAGAATCTTTATATCTCTCCCCTCCCGACTCAGGGGTTCCCCCATTCCCCTATTTTTAATGACCTGTAACTTGATTGATGTAGCGCTTGCGTATCAGCATTCGCGGAATTTCCACTTCCCAATTTCCCCTTGCTAGAACAATCCTTAGTGTAGAACACCTCCTTTACAGGAGTATGTTATATATCGACCATGTTATAGTATGGCCTCCCTTTTCTGGTGATCCCTTGTAGGATGCTGAGTGATGCATGACAAACCGCGAATATAGAAGAGCAGGACAGCTGTGACACTGGAGTGACTGACATAGTAGTTGGCGTGTTGGTGAGAGTCACAGGGTAATAGTATTATGGATATGGCGAATCATCTCTGCGCTATTCCACAAGTCATACCAATTAATCACCTTATCTCAGTATATGATCTCTCTCTAAAGCAGTACACATTGGTAGATTGTATTACAGGGTGACAAGACGTGATTGAACCACCGATACTGATCACATCCACATCTGCAACAAGTAACTGCATGTTTGCTCAGAGGACTACCGGAGACTAAGTGATATTGCAGTTCGCTATTTACCCCGTCACTTATGACATTAAGTTACTACGGTTGACTTATCGTAATAAAATTTAATACCTGTTTATACAGTATTCATGATCCTGTAATCATGTTACATGCTGCCCGGCAACGATCCGTCAGGATTATCCCATGTAACAAGGTTATTCCAAGACTTAAAGTATGAACCCTTTCCGAAGCGGCTATCTCTGACTCCAAGCAGTGTTGTGTACCTCATAGAAAGTGAGTATTCAAAGGAAGCATCAAGGTGCTCTATATAACTATTTATCGAGAATGGCAAGTTATATAAATCAACATGCTAGCC
>SNQN01006518.1:13931-38138 GCA_008642245.1 Bassia scoparia | reverse complement strand
CATGCGGACGAGTGTTAAGGTAGTTCAGAAGGACCATTTTTATAGTTATCTGTTTTGTTCATTTTTAGAAGTTAGAATTTAAGCAGTCAATCCAGGATAGGGAAGAAGGACGAGAAGTAAGCGGAGGCTAGTCTTATTGAATTCAGAAATTCAGTTACATCGAAAGCGAGCCTCAGAAGAGCTGACTGAGAACATTATAGCTCCA
Source organism: Bassia scoparia (assembly GCA_008642245.1). Classification (NCBI taxonomy): domain Eukaryota; kingdom Viridiplantae; phylum Streptophyta; class Magnoliopsida; order Caryophyllales; family Amaranthaceae; genus Bassia; species Bassia scoparia. The sequence goes on along the minus strand of SNQN01006518.1, from coordinate 37,933 downwards.
CAACAGGTTTATTTGGTCAACATGGGACCGTCCTTGACCTGCTAACACTAGACTCCCTAACTTAGGGACTAGACTCGATCAGAACCTTCCTCAGACTCAGATTCCTCAAACATTGGTCCCTCTCAGCAGTGAAATGAAAACTTGCGGCCGTCAGTGCAGTTGATCTTCAGTTTGCGCATCCGACCATGTCAGTTGCAGGAGTAATCAGCTTGTATGGGATCAAGGATCGTAGGCTTGCCACCTTATTGAAACAGTAACTTCTTCCTCTTGCCTTTTCGATACCAAAGGTAGACCGCATGCCCAAGTGATCATCAAAGGGTTGCGTTTTGGACAGGGGTCATTAACCCAATCTTCAATAGTCACAGTCTTGAACGACCTCGAGTCCTGGATACTTTTTGCCTCGACAGTTGGAGAGGTTCAGGGAAGTCAAAGCTCGGAAAATCCTTCAATCTGCACATAAAGTAACCATTGAGAGTAGTCGTAAGGGCGAGTGGTGCCCATTATTAAGCTAGTCTTTCTTCAAGGAAGCATATTTCAGTGCTTGCATCCCTTATTCTCTTTTGTGGGAGATTATCCCAGCCCGAATTGCTCTTTTTGGCAGATCGAAGAGAGGATGAAGTGCTCCTGTGTTGGTCTAAGCCATTCAGGGAAGTAGCCTTGTTCTTCAGTATAGCTGGATAGGTGAGATTGGCCATCAAAGGGATTCTTCAATCACAGCAGTCGAAAACCCCCAAAGTTCCTCATCTTCATTGTCGTGCCATGGATTTAAGGTGGGACTTCCCTATTGCTTGGATTTTCATGGAGACCGCATCGATAGTTACCGGAGTGCCTTGAAGTTAAGAACTTGACTTTTTGATGAGTTAGACGGAGCGACAGCGCCTAGTTCATTGCAGGCCAAGGACGTCCAGCAGCAGATGAATGAAGTTTTGACATCCATCACATTGAAAACTTCACCCTTTTTTCAATGTGGAATCCAGCAGCAATGTTGAGCCATATAATTCCAAGAGCCTGTCTCTTTGATTGTCGTAAGCCGAATGGTTTTAGTATTAGCCTGAAGATCGTCTATTGCGACCCAAGCTTTTGACAGTTCTCAAGGCAAACATTGTGGCAGATTCCATTGATCTACCAAGTCATTGGAATATTGAACTGCCTCACACCACAGTGAGGTGAAGGGCCCTTATTTGTGATGGGGCCCCTCAGCAGGTAGCGATCGCTCGTCAGAACAATACGACATAGGGGACAGCGTGGTTTGGTATGAAATTAACCACCCTTCAGGAGTTGAATCTCATCGAGACATGATTTCAGTGAGGCTTTGAGGAGAGCTCTACGTGTGACTCTTCGAGTGACGCATCAACTGCCAAACGTTCAGTTCGGCTTTGTGGATTTTTCTAGGTGCAGTTGATTAATGGGATTCTCTTCTTGTGGTGGGATGATTTGAGTAGACAGTGTCATGCTGGGAGTGCGTCAGGACAGCCCACTCCTTGGAGTACATGCACATGCATCTGGTGCCTTGAGGATTTCTTGGATCCTGATTCTTCTTCAGATCTTCTCAGTCATGGGCTTGATAGGTCGCGACTGCCTTCCATAGTAGTCTGTCGTCATGCGCGTTGTCCCATAAGCCATTAACAGAGTGTCATTGAAGGTAGCAAGTGAGTGACATTGACAGCTTGGACCATATGGATAGATGAGGACAGTAGGGTCAAAAGTGTTTCCTTCATACAGAAATCATGAGTGTAGTAAGGGGGTTGGGATGTGATGTTCGGCTTTTTTGCACCTGGTGGAAGTGGGAGCCTTCCATCTTCTACCATGTCTTGGATCGATCCTTTAAGCTTTAAAACAAGTCCTCAGTTGTTTGTGGCCTCTACCTTGATGGTATTCTGCAATAGGCGCTTAGATTTCCAATTCCTACTCTTTTTTTATCCTCTTAGAGATGATCTGGGTGGGCCAATGGTGTAAGCTTTCCCTTTGTTTGAAGTGTTCACAGTGCTTTGAGTGTATGTCATGCCAACGGAATACTCACCACTAGGACGATAATAACCTTGATTCCTTGGGAAACCAGAGGTAGCTTGCAGTGCAGAAACATTGTTTGAAGAACCAGTTGTCCTTCTTGTTGTTGTGCCATTTTCCGGTTTGTTATGCTAGAACGTTTCTTTCAGTAAGTATCCTCGAATTGGCAATACCAATGTGGTAGCTTATCGAAGTATCTAGGCCCAAATAGCGAGATGATTCTTGTATCTTGGTTGCAAGTTCGATATTGAAATTTCACCATTTAACTTCACGGAGGAGCTGAACAGTTTGCAGCAGCCTCTTTCCATCTAGAGAGGATTAGCAGTTAAATCCCCTCATCTTCTCGCCTTGTTTCAGGATTTTCAAGTTCACAGAAGAGGTGTTTGACTTTTGATATTCCCTTTGTAACGAGTCATAAATCCAAGGCCACTCCTCCCAAGTTTCAGTCTCCTTCTCAAACAAGGGAGGAAGGAACCATTTTCTGGCACCAGGTGCCAGCGAAGTGGAAGACTTCGGGTAGAAGGCAGTAGTCGACCCCCTTGAGAGACAAGGTAGCCTTAAAAAGCCTTGAGATGGAAACGGGCATCGTCAGTAGGCTTGAATTGAGGGAGATCATTGGCTGAAAACTTGTCAGGGAGTTTTCGCAGGCAGGGTGAGATCTCGTTCTCAGTGTTTTCATATAAGTTTGCCCATCCAGTGTCTTTGAACATTCTCCATGTTCTTAGCCATGGCGCAGAATAAGAGTTGGCGGTGAGATTTTTCCACCATTTGCTAAGTTTAGCCACTGAGTGTTCACCCAGACTTCATCCATCTCCTAACGTGTTTCGTCGCTATTGTGGAATGATTGGATGGTCTAGGACTTGGTGGATCTGAAGAAGGTTGCTTTGCGAGATGGAATGGTGGATGACTGATTGCTTCCGAACTAGTCTTGATTAGGCCTTCGAATCCAAACGGGGGGTCATGTTCGAATTCTGCCAAGGTAACAAGACGACAGATTAATTGGATGGGCTTCACTTGACTCAAAAGACTCATGCATGATGTTCTTCCTATGTGCATGATCCTAAATGCAAAACTATTTGAATGCAATGGTCATCTTTCCCCTTTTGTTATATTTTTCCGTTTTTTTTTTTTTGGAAAAAGGTATGACCTTTTACAAAATTGTGGTGTTAATATGCAATGTATGTGAATCCTATGTCTAACTAAAGACGATTTCATGATCGTTAGTGCTTATTGATGTGTAAGTCTAATACGTAACAAGGCTAAGGTTCCTAAGTCACCATATGCACTTCAGAAGTAACCACACAACATTGATTTATGGTTCAAAACCACTAGGGTCCATTCTAGGAGTTATGATGGTCGGCTGGGTAAGTCCAAAGATGTACCATGCCAAAAGTAGAGCTTGGTCCAGTTTCACCACTACAATTAGGAGTTCGGCCAAGGATACCTCTTATGCCACACCATCAGTAACACGTGCCACACGGCATGGGCGGATAGGACTTGCCTTAGCCATGCGATCACAGTAACCACATGCAACCAAGGGAGTTTCCCCCCTTATGGTAGTTCGACATAGAACATGCCCATATTGAACCAAGGCCTAATGTGACCTTGCGGAAGGGTCACAGCAAAATGCCCAACAAAATTCAATAAACATGCATGATGACAATTACGAAGACTTTTTCAAGTCTGCCACTTCACCTAACGTTGATTATCCCCAAGTGAAGTCGCCAAATTGATAGACGTGGCCGCGCCCTCACGATCACTATGAGCGGGCGCGCGCTTTGACTACATCGAGGTGCTTGTGCCGTGGCTTGAGCCACGAAAACCGCACGTGAGATTTGGTAGGTAGTCTGTGTTCGAGTAGGGAATCGCCACCGTGCCTAAAAAGAGTTATTCACGCACGCCGAAACGTTGGTGCCAAACCAATGGCCCCACGGTCCAACAATGAACCAGTGTGGTTCGGGGACATGGTACGAATTCAGTCTGTACACCCAATCGCCCGATCAGTGTAAGCGGCCTCTACTCGGTCTCATCTGCAATTCCATTCATCGATGATTATTGAATGCACATAACTTATTTTATTTAGCACCCTTAGAACGAACTAACCCTAAAATTACTAATGAAAGTTGTTACTAGTTGTGCACAAGAATACTAACTAGAAAATTGTGACCATTTTGATACATCATGTTTAAAACGGTGCCTTAAAACAGGTTGTCATATGTTATCTTGATTAAGTATTCACATAATTCCGTCTTGTTTAGCAAAATATATACCAAGTATATACACACATGACAAGATGAGGAAAATATGAGTGTTATAAAACTTCAAAGTATATGCGCAAACTCATCGTTACCCTAAATCTGCAAAGAAAACAAAAGTTAGTTTGTAAAACGAAATGAAACGAATCCTTTGTCTTGAATCGCTACTAAAACAAAGAAACAACTTGTTAGTCCATATAAAACGCAAGGCGCAATGGATCTTTCGCCTTGAATTGCTTTCACAAGATTAAAGAATCGTTAGTATTGACAATGAATAATAAATAATGGAAAACGAAATGAAAGAAGAAAAACCAAAAAACCATGGAAACATTTGAAAAACGTTATGAAAACCACATTTTACAGAACGAATTAAAAATAGTTTCTACATTGTTTTTATTGCATTAAAACTACATAACAATGGTTACGTCAAATTAAAGAAATGAGAGAGAATTATTGGTGAAGGTATCTCAGAATTCAACCTTTGTTATCGTTGTTTGATTCGAAGAGAAGAATCGATGCTTTGAAAATTAAAACGAATGATGTGAGTGTTAGAGTGTTTTAGGGAGAGAGAGAGAGTATGCGTATGAAGTGTATGAAGTAAGTGTTTATAACGTAGAAGTGTGTTCAGAAAGTCGAGGTTATCGACTGAGCAAGGCAAGAGTAGTATTATAGGCACGAGGCAAAAAACGCAAGCACAAAAACCCCATCGCGTAGGTATATACGTCAGAGGTAATGAGGGAGTATATACGCTAACCTCAGCGTACTATACGCTCCTTCACTTTCCATAAGGTTTTGCAACTGTCGTATTGGCAATAATGAGCGTATATACGCAGCAATGGACGTATATACGCTCCTGGTCATGAGCGATATACCCATCATCAAGCGTATATACGCTCAATGATTTCGTTTATATTTTCACGAAAACCAATTATTATTTTGATTTCCTTCGATTTTTATTTCGTTGTTCCCTTTGATTCGACGCACCTAGGACACCCCTGGCTCTCCAAGCAAGGATTCAGAATGTTGCTAGAAGTCACGTATTTCCGAGTATTTTCTAATATTCATGTATTTTCTGCTTATTCTGCGTATTTAACATTGCAAAAATTCATAGAAACATATGAGAAAATCAGGACAAATAATTTAAAAAATTGGCGGATTGCAGAAAAAATGTGACGGACATGGATGAAAATCAAAAGCATGAAATCGCCGAGTGTAACTTGTTGAAAACCTTGAACACCTTTGAGAAACCGAAAAGAAATATTTTTGCCTTGCCTTTACCATTTGCTCAATATTCTCGAAGTACGACCTCGCGGTATTTCCAACTTTGTGAATCAAAGCATTCTTTCTGATTCGAAACAATGCCGAGGCGGGTTTCATCATGGGATTACTCATTTGGGGAGACACCATTTCAGTGTCTACACCTACCATCCTCAACTAGTGGGCAAGTGGAAGTTCTAACAGGGAAATCAAGTCCTTCTTGAAGAAGACGTGGTGGCGAGGCATTAGGAAAGATTGGAAGTACGAAGCTTGATTGATGCCCTGTGGCGTACCGGACTGCATTAAAACCGTAGTAGGTACGTCCCCATACCGCATTTGGTCTATGAAAGGCATGTCATTTGCCAGTTGAGGTAGAGTATAAGGCTTTTGTGCAATCAAAAGCTTAATATGGATGCAAAATGGCTTGAGAGCGGCTGTGCTGCAATGAATGAGCTATGATGTCCGTTTCGTGAGCTTATTTGAAAGTTCTAGGCTATATAAGGAGAAGACCAGCGATGGCCACGACAAGAAGATTCTATAGATCTGTGGTTTGGGAGGTAGGGGACAAGTCTTATTGTTCAATTCAGGTTTAAACTCTTCCTGGAAAGTTGAATCTAGATGACCGCGTCCCTACACTGTCAGCTTAAGTGAGCAAAATTCTCTTCGATTGAGATTATGAATGTAAAGGTTGATAGTTTCAAAGTTGAAATGGTCAATTGTTGAAGTTGTATCATGAAGCGCGATGGTGGGTCTTGCAAGAGGTTTTTACCTCGAAGACGTAATCGATCCTGAAGCGTTTAGATGTAATAGTCAGCTCATGACGTTAAACAAGCCTTTCGGGAAACAAACCGGTTTCTAGTTTTTTTAGAGTTTAAGTCGCAGATTTAATAGTATAGTGTGACTGAGATTGATGACTAGGAGAGAATTGATGTGTACTGATACGGAGTTGAGGAGTAAGTGAAAGAAAAGCAGCAAACGGTTCCCAGCAGAGAGGGCATGGGCGATCGGATCGAGTCAATCCGATCGGATCGGGTGCGGGATTGCCCAATCCGATCGGTATGCGTCGAGTGTGAAAAGGTTGCAATCTGAATTAAGCCGAACGGTGATCCGATCGGTGTCGGATTGCCCAATCCGACGGATATGAGTACGTGAGTTCAAAAATTGTAAAAATTCGAAGCTCCTCGGATCAGGCTGACGATCGAATGCGCGAGATGAAAAAATCTGAATATAGCAATATCCGATCGATCGGGTCCAATCGATTGGTCAATCCAATCGGATGCGTGATGGGGTAGAAAAATTTTCAAAACACTCCGAAACATCGATCATGCGATCCTATCGAGTAATGCATCGCGAACAAAGAAATTCTGGATGGACCTCGATCCGATCAAGATCGACCCCAATCCGATCGGATCGGCTGCGAAAAACTGCAAAGTTGGGCCATTTTTAATTGTTTGGTCGATTCTACTACCCTTATCTTAATCATTCCACGGTCAATCCAATCCTTTAAACCCCTCTTTTCTTTTCTCTCTCTCTCATTCATTCATCTTCTGTCCTATCATTCTTCTTCCAATCTCCATTAAACCCTCCTCCTCCTAACTTTCAAACTCCATAACTCCTTCACTTCTTACCAAATCCCACACAAATTACCCCCATTCCTTTCTTTTTCCATCCTCTTCTTACTACTCTCTCAATTTCGCTTTTCACCAAAAATCTCAAACCCTATTTTCACCATCATCATCAATGGCACCTAAAAAGCAAAGGAGAAAGGGAGCCTCACCTCCTTCGGGAAAGCGACAGAAATGCAAGAACTCCCATCCATCTTAGGCTAACAATGACACACTCCGGTCACGACTTCGGCCGAACATTCGTTCGGGATGGCCTTCAAAAGGTTAAAAATTTCTCAATCTTAAACTCGTGGTTATCGTATCTACAAGATATTAGCCATGATTTATATGCGACTTTTGGGAATTGAACCGGAATTGCGAATTGTTCACTAAGTTGCGTATGGGGAGCTTTATGGTTTTTATTGTCCATACTTATCCTGTGATTTGCCGCGTTGAATTTCTGAGTTCTTGATTGTTATACAAGCTCATAAGAATGAATTAGTCCGAAAATCCAATACCGCTTGTTAACCAAGGAGTTACTCAAATGTCTTGGTGCGGAATAGAGAACTTGTAAAAACATTCCTATATAGGATCTCCTGTGCCTGAGTCCCTGACTTACTGTTGCGTCTTAACTGAGTTGCAACTACTAACCGACAGAAATTACATTGGGACATATCAATCAACCTTGTGTTAGATTTGGCAACGATTACTGCAGGTACATTCTTGGCCGTATATGATGGCCAATAACATGAGCTAACAGGAACTGAATATCCTGGAGGTTACCTCTGTTCCGACCTTGCTGCTTACAAGTTCAAATGTAGGGCATCACTCGTCCTACACATGTTCAAGTGTTGCAAGCTCTTCTACCCTAAAGTCATGCAGAAGTTTTTTTTGGGGTGTTACGCAACCTGTATCGTCGGAATTTCCCGATTGATGAGTCCCGATTTGCATGATTTTGATGTACGGATCATCGTACCTCGGACTCTACTTACCTCATGACAGTCTTCTTGGGCAGTACAAGGACAATGACGGTACGTTTAGACTAGCAGGAGGGGCTAAATGGTTCTTTAAAGGACTCAAGGGAGTCCCACTTCTCTTGCTACTTATTCCGAGTCCCCATAGCTACTATTGCCTAACGCTCCAAGGTACCAGTTGCTCCTGATGAAGCAACCAGACCCTGAGCCGGAGCAACCTCCACCCCCACCCTAGCCTTTGCGTGCCCTGTTATAAATGCATTGATGGAGGGCATAACAACATTGCCATTTCTCGAGCTCAATGAGTTCAAAGGTTTGACGCGTTTGATCACACGTTTTCAACCTTCCGATGACACGCGCCTTCTATGTACCCATGTATGATTATTATGTAGGCAAGGAAATTGTTACCCTGCAGTCCTCACCCCTCTTGATATCCCTACCCTGCCGGAGATTGGTGAGCTCGAGTGCATGGAGGCGCTTGGGACTGAGGGATATCAAGGCGTTGGCTCGGGCCATTGGTCTAGATGATGAAATGTATGGCATGCAGGTGCTTGCTTTCTTCTCTTCCCTACATGCGACATTGCTAGATTTGTGGGGGAGGAGACAAGCACCATCTGAGGCGGTGGTTTGAGTTATGATTTATTGCTTTTTAGTGTAAGAGTTTTATCGCTTCTAGTATAGTTTAATTTCTTTCTAGGTAAGTTGCAAGGTTTGTACACTCATTAGAGTGGGAGTTTACTTGCAACCAAAAAAACGTATTGCTTTTCATAGGTAGCTAGAAAATAAATTAGATTCTCTTGAAAAACATGTCTCCCTGTGCCCCATTGTGGAAAAATGTGTTTTTTATGCTTGTTGATGCTTGGAACTCGCCTTGGTGAACTTGTGTTGCTTTCTGATTCCTTGACTTGAATTTGACTTGATAGACTAGCCTGAATTATCTTTGAACGAGAAGAAACTAACTGAGAGGATTGAGCTTATTGATAATCATTCATATTTCTTTCTTGTGTGCTGTTCCTGGTGTGTCATTAGTCTCTTAGTCTTGGCTTGGTACTTGTCTAGTTGGCTATTTGTCATTGTTGAGCATGATAGGAGGCTTCTATTGTTAGAGTCAGGTGCTTCAGTGTTTAGAACTATTCTATTCCCTTGATCCCCTATTTTGAGCTGAATCCTTTCATTCACTTGAATTAACTACATACAAACCCTATTTTGGCTTTGTTCAGTAACCAGTTTGGCTTGGGGAGCATATGGAGGGTGATGTTTTTTGTGGGTTTTTTATTGGAGGCTCGTGAATGGTCGATAGTTGGGTTGGTAAGCTGTTTCATATTGTTTCCTTAGCTTGAGTATTCATCGTTTCTAAGTATTAGTGTTAAGGCAAAGTTAGGTTGCGTTCAATAAAAAAAATATCAAAAAATCAAAAAATCCAAAAAATAAGTTTTATTTATGTTTATTATCAAATAATGGCCTTGGGTGCACTTGTGTCTTGTGAAAAAAAAGATGATGATGCGCATGTAGTTGCGGTTCTTGGCAGTGGATGCGTTTTGGTTATTCGAGTGAGTTGCTTGGAGTTGTCTTATAGCCTTTTCACTTTGGCTATTAGGTTGATTGAGTATGAATCTCCTGAGTTAGACTTTTTAGCTCACATTCCCAAATTTTTTCCTACCCTAAGCCTTAGCCCCATAACAAGCTATTAAAAGTTCCTCACTTGTAAACATGTGTCCTTTGTTGTCTGTTAGATTGAGTACACTTGCCAAGGTTGTTTGGTTGTGTATGCATTTCGATCACTGTAGTGAGTGCTATTGATAACCCTTTCAAAACACATGAGTGTTGTGATGGGAGGGTTGCCTTTAGTACTTTAGCCACAAAAGTTGATTATGTGCACATTTATGCACATGTACGTGAGTTGACGTAAGGTCATTTTTAACCCACCACACAAAGAGAAGTGTCACTAGTGAGGTAGTTCTTCTTGATTCCTATTCCACCTCCTATACTTGATGGAACTACGGGTTGTATTATGTTCTTGGAAGGGCATGAACTAGTTACTCTAATAAGATCGTGACACTAATCTGGTTGAGACATGGTGCTAGCAGTTGAGATGTTGTCTATGGAAAACCTGATGCCTAATGTTTAGATCGAGCAGTCTATGTTAGCTTGTTGGGACAAGCAAAGTTTGCTTGGGGAGTTGATGTATTGTATTTATATTTGGTTTTTCTTCCATTCTCTTGCATATCGAATGGTTTTTGGCCTTCTTAAGGCCCTCTTTTGTACTAATGTTGTTTTGTTAGTGTTTGAGTATTTTTAGGTGCTTCATTTATTTGGAAATTCGGAGCTTATTGAAACATTACTGTGAGTTTATATAAAGTGGCAAGAGCTAGGAGAGTGAGCGACGCAGGAAGTTGAACAGAATGATTCACTCTTTTGACCATAACTTTGTTTCGTTCTTTGTTGGATTGGTGCGATTCTAACTGATTGCGAAAACTCAGACTTCGAGAGCTTCGATTTATAGTCTACATTGCGTGATTTGACCACGGAGCTCGAGATATGGCCTCTAGGAAGGATGGACGATTTCTGCTCCAAAACCCGATCCGATCGAGACCGATTCTGCACTTAAAGTGGCTTTTAAATTAGCTTTTAATGAAGGGCATGATTTAATTTAGGCAAGCTTAGTTTAATTTATATTTCTGATGTTTAAGGAGGATAGAAAATCCTAATTCTTCTATTATCTTTTATTCTATTTCTAGTTTTCATCAATATACAAAAATCCCAATTCGTATTGTTGAACCCTAGTTTTGGTTTTTCAATAGAATTCAATCATTCAATCATCAATTGCCAATCCTTCTTTTGGTAATTAATTCTTCTTTAATTCGTTTCTTTTATTCTTTCAATTATTTATGCTTTGATTATGATTTGAATTTAAATTTTAGGTTCTCCATTATTTTTCAATTATTCTAGTTTTTAGTTTTTTTTAATTATTCTTTGCTTTGGAAGTTGTATTGTCCAGATTACAATCATCATTTTAGTTAATTATGACGTGATAGTTTAATTCTAGAGCGATTGGGAATCTATAGCAGTATGATTGTTTTAATGTTTGATTGCATTATGGCTTGGCTTTAATCCAATTTCCTATTAGATTGTTATTCAGATCTCAGATCAATTTCGTAGGGGCCCGACTTAATTGCCTTTCTGATTATTTCACAAGTCTCAATCTAGCGATTGAACTTAAAACAAGAATCACATCAATAGTATGAGAACGAGACTTCCTAGGGTCGAGAGATACGGTTTAGATAGCTTTATGGTTATAATTTGATTTCGAGAGAACTTTAATCCGTTTGATTATCATTGTTAGAATTGTTGATCCAATTGTTGTCAATTACTCTCATATGTAGGAACCATAGCTCTCGATTCTTTAATTATAGCTTATTCCCTCTATTAATCATTTGTCATTATCTTTTGTTCTTAAATCACAAACCAACGTTTCTTTGTGTGTTTTAGATGCTTTACTCAATTAATCAGTAGTGGTGTTTTCCTCCGTGGATACGATCCTTTACCACTTAGCTGCAGGTAGTTTAATAGTATCTTTGACAGGTACCACAAAGCTGTCATAACCAAGTCCTCAAATTAAACCCAAGCTACCCTTCATATTCGCCAACAAGACTTCTAGCCCAAGCAAAAACTTCTCCAAACATGAGCAAAAACTGAACGGAGAGACTTGCAATGAGCCAAAATTGCCAGTGAGTCCCCAAAGCGAAAAACATGCCCGTCTTAAAGGATATCAAAAGCAAACCCAACCAAGAGCCACCGATTTGCCTTACTCTAGAGGAGCACCACACTTGCCTCCTCAGGAAAACGACAATGCTGCTTCACGCTGGTCAGGCATAGTGAAGTTTGGCTCGAATGTTTGTTCTTAACTCTAGCAAGTTTTGGTGGAAACGTGGGAGGAACGAAACGCCATGAAACGAAAAAAAGAAGAAAGTGAAATAACTACTGAAGAAGATGAACATTAAAGGGCCAGAAAAAGTGTACCTGGAATGAGAGAATCGAAGCGCCGAGTTAATAATAAACGGTTGAAGTGAGGTAAAGGAGCATTTATATGATTTGACACTGGAGAAAGATAAAACAACTTGAGCCGCACAGTGTCATCGATGTTGATATCAACAATCTTCAAATGATAGCTCTCCCGCTCATTCTCCAATTGCTCGATTGGGCAGATTGTTGGGCCATTTTCATGCCCACGTCGAGGACATGCCCCAAGTATTCAGCGCCATTGTTTGAGCAAGTGGCCAGGCGCCAGAACATGATAATTACCAAAGGATATCACACACGAGAATCTTAGTCAAGCACACGATATCTTGCGGTCAAGGCATCAACTCTATCCAACGGCCAAAAAGTCCAAAATAACTGCTCCTATTTCTTCAGGCACGAACGTACGTAGCGGTTAAGCTAGGGTAAACGGCGCGATTCAGCTAGTATAAAATAAAGCGATCATCTACTTTTAACACACACAATTTTACGCTAAAAGCATATTCTATTGTACGAGTTGAATTATAAGCAATATTACTCCCCTTTGATTGAACGCCACTTGTATATATATTGATTAGTTATCATAAATTTTTGCTCGAACATATCTTACCAATTTAATAATTGGATTGACAAATACCCTTATTTACCATACCCAATATTGCTCTTCCTCTTTATAATCCCTTAATATAATTTCTCAAAAGACTTTGAAGTACACAGTAGTAAAGTATCCTATAGCCTCACAGAATGAAGTTATTTTCAAGAATGCAAAAATCTGGTTTCGTCAAGAAATTTTCCATCTCGACTGCTTTCCCCGCACCACCTACACCTGACACCACACCCACACCCTCAGAGCATATATTGTGGTATCACTTCTGCCGTCGGGAAAAACTCGAGAAGAAGAAGGCCACACCCAAGGCAAGTATTCTTTGCGTTTCTTTATTATCATCATAAATTCATATACACTATATATATCAACTGATTGTATCAATCATTGTATTGCACTCACTCTGATTATTGATTAAATCTATGTTGTTGCCATTTTAAACAGTTTTATGCCACCTCGTTTGTTTTAATTGATCTTGTTGAATAAATAAAAAACTTGTAAATTTGCCTAAAATATCTCTCAGAATTCCTAATATATATGCATAACCATTATTCTTAATTACCCTTATCATGCAAATTCTTACAGATTAATTAATTATAAAGATTTATTTACCGAAACTTTGGTTCTTATAATTTTACAATAATTTATGAAATATTATATTTATAACAAATTGTTTTCACACTATTAGAAATGGATCACGTGAGATTCGATTTTTGTTAGCTAAGTTCGTCTCAATGTGTAGAGTTAATAGAAAATTGGAATGTACTGAAATGAGAATCATTTGCGTGGTGAAACTAAGTTATGCTAACAACTTGAGATTTATTTTAGGAGTCTACTAAAAAATAACAATACAAAGTATACCAACTTTTCTATGGTTGTTAAGATAGACAAAAGCTAGAAATCGGGAGATGAAGCTATCTATCCAAGATCTTTTGGACCAGGAGGATGTTTATTTTAAACCATTCGAGTTATGCAACAATAATATTTTATACTACATAAGCAAAAGTATATGTATGTCCATTTTGAAGTTGGTGATGCCCCGTTGAGATAGCTTATTAAGCACTAGAGAAGAGTTGAGCACAGAAAATAAGATAGAAGGATGGAATTGCCTGGGATTGGGTGTGCTACAACTCCTACAAGTTTTTGTACACATAAGAAGTTCCGTTTGTTGACATTAAGGTCGTCTCAATGATGTAGAATTGGTTCATAACAATGATGTAACTTGAATGAAGATCATGTGCAATGCGGAAAAATTTACCGCTAACAACTTGAGACATTCTAGGAGTCGACTAAACAAAAATACAAAGTCATAACAATTGTCTTGGTGATTTTGGTGAACACAAAGGTTGGAGTTGAGAACGATCCAAATCTCCTAGATCGAATGGATGCTTTAACACATCGAATTTTATACTGTAACAAATAAATATATGAAACATAAATAATTTTATACTAGTGTACATAGCAAGAATATATATATGTCTCGTTTGAAGTTGGTATGCCCGTGGGCGAGATAGCTTAGTAGAGCACTACAGGAAGGAGAATTGCCTTGGATTGGGTAATGGGTGTGCTAGATACAAGTGTTTTGTACGACATTAGCTAAGAAGATAATTAAGGTGCTACTACAAGATCTTGGCTTACGTCGAAAATCTTCCTAATGTATAAAAAAGTATGATGGTCATGTAATCGATCATGTGGCATGTTTATTTGATTAGCTGGGTATTTGCTTAATTATGGTGGTGTTGTCCGGCCTATACTTACTGCAGGTTGATCAGCCCAAAACGAAGGAATATATCATACACAATGGTACAGAGATAGGGGATGATGAATGTGGAATTACATATCCTATTGCAGCATCACCCCTTGTTCAGGCACACCCAAGATATCAGTGATCCCGAACTCTGCCCCAAGCACATGTTGCCTTTTCGATTAGAAGATGATGTTGTGAGACATGAAATACGAATCAATCCCTTCCGTTTATACCTCAAGGATCCGGCTTTTGATTGTGTAATCAGTGAAGGGGTACCATATATCCCATATCCATATCAGTACGACAAGCACCATTGTTCTGTGATTCATGGTCCTCATGGTTATGCAGCGGTGCACTACACCATGTTTTATTATGCGTGTAAAGCTTTCGTAGAGATGACAATAATAAACTCGTCTGACGAGTCTTCTATTCCCGGGAGAACTCCATCGTYTGATGTCAATATCTACGGGAGTGTTTTCGCTCGGTACAAGAACTACGATTACTCAAGTGTCTACGACAAGAAATATTATCAGAGCAGACTATTCGACACACCTGAATRTGACTTGGTCGAGCTAACCGTTGGGKCTAAACTYCMTCTATTGAAATCARTTGTGCCGGTGTCMCTAGACGACTCCCTAATAATAGAAGCTAATTTGTGGGCGACAWSCCAAGGCGATCCGAAAGAAGAAGCTGTGTTTGGCATGGTAGAGTTTGAAGTTCATCCTAATTCCCCTCGCACAAACCATAAGAAAATTCAAGGACAACGCTATTGCATTGACGTATCTTTGAAACTTGTTAATGGTAATCATTAGTTGAGTCGATAAAATATGAGTACATATTGTGTCAAATTTTGTGTGCAGTTCGTCACACAATTATTGTCGTGAAGATTACAAAGATTAAAACAGTTCTAATATATGTAACCAAACTTCTTCTTTAGCCTCTGACTCTGTGAGTTGCTTGTGCATTTAAATAGGATCAATAATTATATATATATATATATATATATATATATATGGTTCGAACCGATGAGAAGAACCCTTTAAATAAAAAGTGTAAGAAGCAATCTTGGTCGTTGATTTTTGAGATGGACGATCGAGATGTACATAAGTTTAATACTCTATCTGTTTTTTTTACTTGCACCGTTTCCTTTTTGGAGTCAAAGTTAGTAAACTTTGACCAATTTTTTTGGCAAATTTATAATGTATAATATAGTCAAGTGAGATGTTAGATTCGACTTAATGTATAGTTTATTAATATCAATTTTTTATAATTTTCTAAACAATACAATTTAAGTTATTAGTAGTCAAAGTTGTGTCTTAATGACTGTGCAAAATGAAATGATGCAAGTAAAAAGAAACGGAGGGAGTAGTAAATATGCAAATTTTTGTACATAAATATGCATATTTTTTTGACATTCACATGAAAATTCGTGCACATTTATGTACAAAAATTTGCACATTAAACCCTTCATTCAAAATCCAACGATCAAAATTGCTTCTCACGTTTTTCATTTTAAGAGTATTTTTCATTGGGTTATGATATATACAGCCCTTAAGGCTGCATATAATTAAGAAGCCAACAAAGGAAGGTTTTCAAAAAAGTAAACATTTATGACATCAAATTCTGTGCAATTTTAACATAAATCTATAATACTTACCATTTTAAGCAAGAATTTAATGCTGTATATGCAGCTCTAAGGGTGGGTTATAGCATTTTCTTTTTCATTTGATCGTGTATATATATATATATTATATATATATATATATATAATCAAATGAAAGTACCTTAAATGAAATGATCAATGTGTAAAACGATGTCCGTAAGGAATGTTAAAGTCAAGAGATAAGTTAAGGCTATGAATGAGAGGTCAAAAATAATACAAGTAACATTGGATCAAATCTAATATTTATACCTTCATTTACTCGTGATTTTGTCATACATTTGTGTTCGTAAGGGATATTAATTGGCATCTGACATTCTCAACAAAGGGTAATTAAGCATACATTGTCTACTATTCAATTTTTCTCATTTTTTCCCATATTTATTTTTATCCTTTTTTTATGCCCTCACTTCTTTTATTTTTATTAACTAGTTTCTTGGCCCAACGTTCGAAAGATCAAATGTCCATGTTCGTGTTGTATTGAATTATCAAGAACACTATGAGTTTGTTTTGTTCAACTAATTTTTACTTATTTTCATATAAATAAGTTCAAATCACAAAAAATAAGTTCAATTCTGTTCTGTTTTCGAAGACCTTTATCTCGATTACTTTTGCATTAGAATTGTGGRTTGTTTTCTTTGGATTTTGGAATCCCTYGTGAGAGTATTATTCATCCTCCTTTGCAATTATGAGATAATATGATTGCAAAACCTAATATATATACATTTATTATCACAAAGATTATCATTGTTATCGTCTAACTAATTTTCTTTTTTAAAGGCTTTTTACACATACAACCTGGATATGGATTAGCATAAAAGTTTTCTTCGAATTTAGGAAGCTTTCCGGGTTGTCTTTTTGTAGGCGCTCCAAGTCGCTCACCGTGTAATTTCTTAACTGCCGACGAAAACTCTTCCCACGTTATTGTCCCCTCGTCGAAGCTATCAACTAGCTTAACAAAGTTTTTCCTGTWACACATACAAAATTGCATTAGTGTTAGTTGGTCATAAATAACAAAACGAATTTCAAAAAAACATACTTCCTCCGTTTTGCAACAAAGTAATTTTTATCTYTCACAAAAATATCCATTTGTTGCATGCTTTCGAAAACGGAGRAAGTAATAGAATCAAGGAGTGRTAAATGAAACCTGTCTGGGTTGATAGTTTTCTGAAAGCCTAAAAACCGACGATGTCCTTGTACAGCTTTAGCCATGTTGCCGTCATATGTGTAAACAAACACGTCGCTTCGCATTGCAACTATATAATCTATAGCTGCAAGACGGTTTGAGTAGTTTTTAAAGGGTTCTAATTCTTCTTCTGTAGCCAAGGTTGAATGTGTGAAAACATTCGGATACTCCTCGTAGAAAGGATCCATGCTTTTCGCACCGAAACTCTCTCCGGCAACAATATATATGTTGGTAGAGGAAGGATAATCCATTGCCTTAAGAAACAAGGCAGCTTCCCTAGGAGTCATAGGGCAACCGCCTTCACGTCTTCGTTCCTCGCTGTTAATCTCTTTCTCTTTCCAATGTGTTGTTCGATATCTCATTTGTTTCAGATGCTCCGATTCTTCTTTTGTGAGATTATGACTACATCCCGTAAACGATAGCATGTCCTTCTCGTATCTACACAATTTGTCGTAATTATTAGGATCACTTTATGACGATCATCCAAAAAACGCCCACCACTACAGATGAATGTGAGCCACTAGTTTTATTTTATTTTATCTTTTTTTCTAATAAAATATTTATCAAATCTCCTTAAATATATCAATATTTACTTTTGTTTTGATTGCAAATGAATCTTTCCTTATTTGAAAAATATATATTAGGCAACCTCAAAACAAAAACAAATATTGATATATTTAAGGAGATTTAATAAATATGTTTTTAGAAAAAAAAGTTAAAATAAAATAAAACTATTGGCTCACATTGTGGTGGACGTTTTTTGGACGACCATTGTAAAATTTTTGTAATTATTATATAACAATGTGCCAATTTTTGGACAAATAGAGTATATGATCAATAATTACTTATTACGAAATTATTAGTGAAACTATAAACTTTAACCCAATAACAATATCATAATAGGAAGTGTATAATGTTAAAAAATTGATGATAATATAATGCATATAAATCCCAACATCAATTGGAATAAGGAGGTTAAAGTTTGATAATATACCTCAGGTGGAGAGCGAGATAATGATGGGCACGGCTCTTTAATCTGCTCACCAATGTAGCTCCAAGTTCTTCAATCTCCGGAGTGTAGCGAAGAGCCTCGTAATTTGCACGACACCGCAACCTCTGTGTGCTCAGTTTCAAGCCATTATTAGCAAGGCGCGAGTCCGAATGAGTAAAATGTATCACTTGATGTTGCTTCAATTGCGGAATCATATCTTTATAATACCGTTCCTATGGTTAACACAACGTATTTAGTAAAACCCCAACATTAATGTTAAAAATTAGCCTTACTTGTAAATAAGATGAATCATACTACCTCCGTTTTTTTAGATGTCTTAAAAAAAACGGTACAAGTGAGACATCTTAAAAAACGGTAGTAGTATATAACTTACCTTTGACCATGAAACAGGGGCTTTTTTAAAGGGTTGGACTCCTTTGTATTCCTCTGATAAGGCATCGACGATATTAATATGTCCTTTCAAAGTWTCAACGAAATGATTCCAGTCGAAAATGTCTTTGAAGTCACTGTAACAATAATAAAATAAGTTAGCACATAAAATCCAAGTTACAAAAATGCAAATTTCTAACAAATTCAATGACATTTTGGTAAATAACACTAAAAAAAATAAATGGTAATATTTTAAATAAAATATTCCATTTATTTATCAAAATGTCATTGCATTGAAAKTTTTTGTCAATTCAATGGATTGATTAGGCATCCCGCGAAATCCTATAATCGTTGATATTCAAAATATTAGTATACCTTTGATCAGTCCAAAACGATTGATGATCCAGAGCAGGAAGAACCAACGTTGCATTCATAATATGCGCAATGGCAACCATATCACATATCTGGCATTACAAACATCTAAAATGAGCACTGTACTCAATAAAAAAAACAACAAAATTTAGCTGGTTTTTTAAAAGTGTGTTTGGTACTTACTCCTGTTCTCATCTGGTTCAATCCACCATTAGCATGAACAGTTATGTAACCGTTTGTTTTTCTCAATTCTCCCACTGCATTAGTAAGGGGAAAAAAAAACAAAGGTTAAAAAGGGAGACTTTATGACGGTCATCTGAAAAATGCCCACCGATATGGATGACTTTATGAATACAGCATAACTATGATTATAAATGAATATTTCCTTGTTTGAAAAATTAATATTAGGCAACTTCAAAACAAAAGTCAATGTTAACCTATTTAATTAAGCTGATTTGATAAATATTTTGTTAGGAAAAAAAGTAAAATAAATAAAACCAGTGGCTCACATTTATCCGTAGTGGTGGACGTTTTTTAGATGACCATTGTAAACTTTTTGGTTAAATAGATTTCCAAAATTTAATATTCAAGTCATACATGCAATAAGAAGTATTGTTCTCCTAGATATATATTATTGCATTATTATGTTATGTGTCTTACTTGTACACTTTTTAAGCACGTTCCTTAATTTTTCTCTTTAACTGATGTTATTACTTGTAGTTTTTCAACAGTGAAAGATTAAACTTGAATTATTATATATGGGGGCATTATTAAAGTAAAATTTGTCTTTAATTAGTTACTCCCTCCGATTCTTTTTACTTGCACCATTTTTTTTTTGGAGTCAAAGTTGGACCAATTTTTTGACAAATTTATAATATATAATATAGTCAAGTGAGATGTTGTTAGATTCGTCTTAATTTATAATTTACTAGTTTTTATCTGCACACGATGCGTGCTTAAACCTACGAAAATCGCAATTAATGAAAAATAATTATATAATATATAATTAAAATGTTTAAGAAATAGTATTTGCTATTATTATTTCTTTTGGAATAACTTATTAACAATACAATTTATTTTAATTGTAATTATTTTGTAAATAATTTTGACTTGAACTCAAAATATATTCTCGTATGTTTTAATTCAATTTGTATAATAATGTTGATAGATTTGAGTTTAGTACTCATAAATGTATGTCATTTTATTAGAACCAATAAGTTAATAGATAGAAACGGAGATCTAACACATCAAATTTATAACTTTTCGAGTTAAGTATCTATGACGTCTTTTAAGCACAAATTCATTGAATGGTATTAATGTAGGTTTAAGAGGGGACAGCCATCTTCTCCCCTTCTCTATATAATAGAGATTACATATATCAAATTTTTATAATTGTTCTAAACAATACAATTTAAGTTATTAGTTTCAAAGTTGTAGTCTTGAAAAACTGTACACAAATGAAATGGTGCAGGGTAGTAACATTTAATCAATGTCGTTATAAATAGTTAACTTTGTTAATATTTATAAACCTTAGTACTTGCACTTGAGAACAATTGTGTAAATTAATTAGAACGGTGAAGCCAAAAAATGTAGATAGTCTAAAAGATCGCAAAATGGAGAGATGAGTACTAAAAATTTGTACATATTAAGCAAAATTATAAATAACCTCCCACTAAATAATTTTTTAAAAAATAAGTTCCATGAACTTATTTTTTTTAAAATTGATGAGCGTCATGTAAATTGTTTCGATATTTCCAAACTATAAAAAAAATCATGGTGGTTCGATTAGACGGATAAAAATTCAAGGGTATGCTAGAGGCTACTTATAATAATCCAAAAATGCGAAAAAAAAAAATCAATTAAAGCATCATTTATTACGTCAATTAATGTTACAATATTTTATAATTTGTAAATTATCTCCATTTAAGAACTTACTTCCAATGCTTTATGTCAGGATACATATAGCTTTTTCCAATTAAAATCAATATGTTTCGGAAAAATAAATAATAATTTTCTTTTAGCTAAAATAATCATAAAAATTAGGGCACTTACAGGAGTTGATATTGTCCTTGCTTGACGAAATACATTTGCGGAAGTCATCACTATTAGGTTTCCTCCAAATTTCTGGTTTCTGCGTAATATGTATCATTCGTCAATTAAATGCAAATCATGATTTAATTCAATAATAAACAATGAAACAAATTCTAACCCATTAGAATATTAGATGCTTCTTTAACCTAGCCTCTATGCAAACACTAAGTTTATAGCATATAACATTACTATTTTCTTATCCGAAAATTTATAGCATTACTTCTAATTTCCAATGTTATGGATCACCTATGAACTATGAAAAAAAATTAGATAAAAAATTTGAATCTAGTAAAGTTAAATTTGAATCTTGTAAAGTTGTCAATGGACTAGGGTTGAAGTATATATTGGCCTATCGCCTAAGGTAACAACTAACTAGCTCACTTTTCTTTTAAAATAAAAATAAATAATTAAAAAAACTAACTAGCTCACGTCATACTGTAGTTAACTGACCTAAAATATAATAAGATAAAAATAATGATAGTCGATTAATGTTAAGTACCTCTAAAAAACCCTAATCAAAATAACAAAGAAAAATAATAATTTAGTAGAATTAGTAGAGAGCAAGTAAATAAAAAAATACCTCAAATTTGTGTTGGTAAGACTCGATGTCTTCGGAGATGACATTAGAGCCGGAACAAGGAAGCGGCAAATTGAGCACCAAATTTTTATTTTGTTGATGGGTTGCAGTACTATCATCAAAATCAATCATACGACTAAAAATCCAAGTACCCAAAATAGATGCGACAATAATTATCAACAATAGCATAAACATCATTATTCTACACACTACATTATTTTTTGATGATCTCAAGTGCTTATTCACCCTCATCATGATAAGTTTGATATTGCACTGGCTAATAATAACTAAGTCGTGAGAATAATGAATGAAGAGTTTAAGAGAGAGTTTGGGTTAAATATTTATAAAAGAGAAAGATATAATGATGAAAAAAGGTTTGAAGATATTTAATAGAGAGTTAGTGTTTTTGTTAAGCTAAGATAGGATATTGTGATGATTTAAGCTTTATTTTCTGGGTTTGTTTAAGATATGGCAGAGTAAAGCTTGATTTTATTTTTTTAAAAATTGAAAAATAAAAATAGAGGTCGTAACTCGTAATAGATAAATAGACCACTATATCTTTCTATCTCAAAATAATTGCCACTTCAGTACTTCACTCTCAGAAGGTCACGTACTTCGTTTTTTTTTCTGAAAATTACTCGAAATTGTTTCTAAAATCGACCAATCTTTAAATTTGTCTCATATTTCTTTTTCCTATTAAATTATTTTATGTATGACTCATGCAAATTTTATCTACTCCATCCATTACGTATTAAATGCAACACTTGAATATCTTAACCTCTCACAAATCATACGAAGTGTTGCATTAAAAACATAACGGAGGGAGTATATATGTTTTTCTTGAATAGTACTTCAATAAAACTCCTTCCTCCTATAATTAAAAACCACTATTGATGAGATAACGACGATATGYTAGAGATCTAATGGCAATGACATTTTTTTGGGTTCTTATTATTCATTAAAGCTCAGGATTAGAAATACAATTCATTGTAACTACAACTAGTGTAATGTATATATGGTCTTCCAACTAGTGTCATGATTACATGGAAGGAAATGAATGTTTCGACACGACCAATAATCTTAAAGGAATAGCGCTAGGCCTCATCTCTCTGCTAAAGGAAACCACCAGAAGAAATCTCTTTCACATTGATGTCGTCACCAACACAAACCTCCTTCCAAAACTCTTTAGCGACTCAGCAACGGAAGACGGAAGATTGTTTGGAGTRCGTAGCAACATCATGGACCTGATTGCTTTATTACATTGCTTTACAATCTATGTAATCCCTAATAAGGGAGTTGGCCGAAAAGTTTAACTTTTTGGCTTTAACCTTTGTCAAAAAAAAAAAAAAGTATATATGATCGATTTTTATCGTCATAATGTATGGTACTATTTTGACAATTTTTTAAGAATTCCATATTTAGTATATATTGTTTTGAAATTGAGTATTGAAATTATAAATACAAACAATTTATTGTACGTACTTGTGTATTAGATATGTATGGATACACATACAGGTAGATACGCCACGCAGCACCAGCCACCACGAATTGACTCCACCCTACAACCACAGCAGCACCAGCAACCTCCAACAACAAACCCATTGGCAATCACTGGTGCTCCGCCTCCACCTGTGAGAAACCACCACACAATGCCGTTTTCAAAGCGAAATAATGGCCTCGGCCTGAGCTATCTCCACACCCCAATCAGCCTAACATAAAATGACATTCATCTAACAAGTAAAACAGGTACGCGTATTCTGTAGTATAACAAAATATAATTGCACGATCGAACAAGTAAAATTGAGTTACTTGAATAATTGAACGAGGGTTACTTAACTTGTAGATGAGATTTCTTTTTATGATCTGAGGAAATAATCATTTGGCAAAATTAGCCTAATTTGTATATGTAACACAGTTACAGTGTAAGGAATATTTGAGAATAATCTTTTATAAACAATTTTTTGCGACAAACTATCTTCTATTTTTTTGGCATTTAACAAGATGTTTCTRCGCGTTYGTGAACACAGTGTTTTTGATGTTCAATCCTTGTAAATTTTCCAGGAAGACAAGGAGTCAACAAGTGCATTCTCAGAAATTCGAAAGGCAGAAATACAAACAAATATAGAAGTAGTAATGTACTCGTAGTATATAACCGAATAATGTATCTAAACAACAAAATATTTCTGAATGACTTGCAATAGATTACCAAAACTGTGCAGTAGTTTATGTCCTTGGCAACTACAAAAATGATCAAGGCAAACCGAATTGTT
>SNQN01006516.1:17436-29641 GCA_008642245.1 Bassia scoparia | reverse complement strand
CCTAACCACTATCACTTCAAATTAAACTACTCCAAAAATCAAACATACCCTCACTCCAAAAACCCCAATGTATGTAACTCGACACAAACAATGTCCCCCACATCACCCAAGTTGTCTAATTTCGCACTTGAACTCACCAAGCACTCGCTAATGAGACTCATCAAAAAGCTACCCAATCACCAACCCTTCGTTGGAGATTCACACACAACTCACTTTTTCTCAATTACTCACTTTATGAGTTTACAAGAGATTTCGCTCAATTTCTTATGCACAGTGGTTATGATATATGCTTGCTTGATCTTAACTTAAGGCCTTTTCTCTTTTTTCTTTCTCTCTCTCAAAAATAACTCTTAAAACCGTGGAGAGAATAGTTAGAACGTGAGTCATATGATGGATATGTTAGGCAAAGGCCCTGCAATTACTTGTTTGCAACCTAGAAATATAGAAGATAAATAAAGATATATCTATTCCCTATAATTTAGGGAAAGCTCATAAGATATATCCATACAAGATGACTTATATCTTATGTTACTATAATTGCATCCAATGTAATTACCATATATCCAAACATATATTCTCACCAATCAGCTTGAAGTTTCCATAAAAATAAACCGTTAAAGAAAAACTTTCCAAAAATCTTTTCTTGCCGACAAATGATTCACTTGATGAGAACATACAACTCTTCTCCCAACTGGTAGGGTCTAAGTCAACCACCAACTGTTTATTGGCCTTCACTCTATGAAGAAGTTTAAAGCCCCAATGTATCACAAAATAATACAACACTCAACAAACCACATTTTATGCACTTATATATAACAAGAAGACTTATTCTAATCCTAGAACTAATCTTCATTGTTCTTCAACTTCTCGAAGCTTCGTTGATCTTCATTATAAGCTTGATCTTCTCGAATCTTCCTCGAAGGACTTTCTGCTTCAATAGTTGGAATTCCTTTATGCCAAACACATATAGCAATTTACACAATAGAACTTGTTAGCATACATGTCACTAACTTTCAAGTGACCAAGAACAGTATCTCAACTGTTCAGATCAGCTGTATTCATCAGACCAATGTACCTGTTCTTGCAACTGTTTGTCATCACTCAAAACACTAGGGGACTCAATAAAGCATTTRACATTGTCTTATTATGAAATCTAACGAGCCTTATAGAGTCTTTAGATAATATCTTATTAGAAATTACCGATATATACTACGAAGTATCAAATACGGTAATGAGACAATGAAAGCTTGGAGAGAACACACCTTGATTAACAAAGGATATAAAAACTCGAAATACAGTAATTAACATGAGTACAAGTATTTGACATTGTCTTATTATGAAATCTAACAAACCTTATAAAGTCTTTAGATAATATCTTATTAGAAATTACTGATATCTACTACGAAGTATCTAATACGGTAACAAGGCAATGAAAGCTCGGAGAGAACACACCCTGATCTACAAAGGATAGGATATCAAGACTCGACATAAAGTAACTAACACGATTACAAGTACTTGACATTGTCTTATGAAATCTAACAAGTCTTATAGAGTCTTTAGATGATATCTTATTAAAAATTACCGATATCTACTACGAAGTATCTAATACAGTAATGAGGCAATGAAAGCTCAGAGAGAACACACCCTGATCAACAGAGGATATCAAAACTCAACATAGAGTAACTAACACAATTACAAGTACTTGACATTGTCTAATGAAATCTAACGAGTCTTGTAGAGTCTTTAGATAATATCTTATTAGAAATTACCAATATATATTACGAAGTATCTAATACGGTAACGAGGCAATGAAAGCTCAGAGAGAACTTGGCATAGATTAACTAACACGATTACATGTTATTAGAACTCAGTAAAGTTATTGAAACTAATCATAGATTATTAGTATTAGTTAATTAAAGAAATTAAAGTATAAGTGTTATCTATAAATTAGTATCACTAGTAGAAAAAAAGGCCAATAACACCAGGCTCATAGCCATTAAAAGCTCCAGTTTTTGCTAGGTACTTTTGGAGYTGGTACTTTAAATGATTTAATAAAAGCTCCAGGCATRTCTGGTGCTTTTAATGCTTTTAAAAATCTGGAGTTTTTAACGTGCTAAAAGC
Organism: Bassia scoparia; assembly: GCA_008642245.1. Lineage (NCBI taxonomy): Eukaryota > Viridiplantae > Streptophyta > Magnoliopsida > Caryophyllales > Amaranthaceae > Bassia > Bassia scoparia. The sequence goes on along the minus strand of SNQN01006516.1, from coordinate 27,520 downwards.
TTCAGGCTTCTAAAAAAACTTGAGCTTTTAACCCACGTAAAAGCTCCAATAGGTTATTTAAAGCCTGGAGCTTTTAAACTTTTTAAAAAAAATATATATAATACATAAATATCCCTGCCAAAACATAATGCATATATATATATATATATATATATATATATATATATCTGTGTCAATATAGGCTTAGATTCATGCCACCTGTTCTTTTACATCTTCAATCCAATAAGAAACAAAGCACACTTTGTGTAATCCAAAAGCATACAAGTTTATCAAAATCCAAAAAATACATGTATATACAAAAATWATATCAAGTTAAAATTTAATAGTGCAAAAATGCATCTAGTACAATGTAGCTTCTAATGACTATACACAAAATATTATAGAGTATGCCATACGTACAACATTTCAAAGACAATTGTCGATGAGAAAAATTAGCAAACATGTCTTGAACTTCAACAATTTCTGCTTGAGTCAAAGGATCCTCTCTTGATATATTGAAAATCTGAAAGATAGGATCACATGAAAATTATTACTACACAAAACAAACCTTTGATAAATTATTAAATCAAGAAAGTATTTACAATATATAAGATAATTAGAAACTTTTCAAGTATTTAAAACTCATTTTAGCAACAAAGAGATCAAAATAGGTTCATTGATACTCAATGCTACCTATTCTAGCTTTATTTTCCTCATTTCATCCCCCTTGTTCCTTCTAAGTAAGACCATCTCCATCCCTGGGCAAGCCCAAACTTCCTCTCCTCATTTCTCTTTCAACCACCTCATTTTCTCTTTCAACCACCTCATTTTCCACTAACTTTATTCCACAACCTCCCCAATTCATTTATAAACTCCTCCATCCCTGGCTTGCCCAACAATTCTATGATTGAGTTCTATTACTACTTCCATCTCTCCTGGAGTGATGATGTAGCATAAATGTTGAGACATTGGAATGATGAGAATATTGGGAATTTAGGGATGTTGATAATAAAGTAAGGTCTTAATGGATTATGATTAAAAAAGATTGAACCATCAATCAAAATGAAGGATTATTTAATAGATTTGGATCAAAAGGTAATGTGTTTAGAATTTCCTTGACATGTGAAATTTTAAGACATTGTGTTTTCTAAAAAACTTTGAAAATTTTGAGAGTTTACTCTATTTCCATAGTTAGGATTATTGGGATCCATAATTATGGAAATTTAGGAAAGAAACTATGAATGTATAAAAGCTAGAAAGGGAAGAAGAAGTTGGTGTGTCAAAACTATATCAATATTGTGCTCATTTTATAGACAACTGAAAAATAAAGTTGTTGGGATATATTATTTTTAATAAAATAATTATCTAAGTAATAATACACAAATAAGAATTTCATGAGTTAAGAAAATAAATAAACAAAACAACCCAATGATATAATGCCACATGTCAAAGCCAACTTAAAAAAGAAAAGAAAAAAATGGGGAAAGCAGTTTGTTGAGCGGCAAACAGTGTGTATTGGAGTCCACACGTCAAGTTCATGTTCAATCTTATTTTGGGGAGGTGCCCAGCTTCCTGAGGAGCCCCAACAAAAATCCATTTTGGGCACCTTCATTCCAACGTTGAGCTTCCCCATTTCTTTACAAAAAGTGCAGTTGGGCAACTTAGTTGCCTAGCATTGCAGTTGCTCTAATGGTCACTCGTTTGAGGTTTTATTACTAATATTTAACATGTTTACATACTTTTTAAGTATTTTAGAGTCATTTTATCCTCTAAAAGGTCAAAATGGTTTCATTATTGTCAAACTTATCTATTTTACCTCTATATGCCTATTCTTGTTCCTGTAAATCATTTGAAGGGTATTCTAACTTGTTTAATGCTAAATTAGTTATATATAAGATAATTAGAGACTTTTCAAGTATTTACAACTAATTTTAGCAAAATAGAGGTTTAAATAGGTTCATTGATGCTCAATGCTACCTATTCTAGCTTTCTKTTCCTCATTTCATCTCCCCTGTTTCTCTAAAGCTAATGGTTACTCGTTTGAGTTTTTATTACTTATATTTAACATGTTTACATACTTTTCAAGTGTTTTGGAGCCATTTTATCCTCTGAAAGGTCAAATTGGGTTCTTTATTGTCAAACTTGTCTACTTTACCTCTATGTTCATATTCTTGTTCCTATAAATCATTTAAGGGGTGTTCTCACTTTTTTAATGCTAAATAAGTTATATATGGAGTATAAGATATTTAGAAACTTTTCCAGTATTTACAACTAATTTTAGCAACAAAGAGGTTAAAATAGGTTCATTGATACTCAATACTACCTATTCTAGCTTTATTCTCCTCGTTTCGTTCCCTTGTTCCTCTAAAAATAATGGTTACTTATTTGAGGTTTTATTACTCATATTTAATATGTTTACTTAGTTTTCAAGTGTTTTGGAACCATTTTATCCACAAAAGATCAAAATGGGTTTACCATTGTCAGATTTATCTATTCTACCTCTATTTACCTATGTTTGAGCCTTTCGTACATGTTTCAATGCAGTGCTCAATGTTAGCTACAACAAATATGAAACTCTATAAAAAATCCGCAGTGAATGGCCAAATTATAGTGCATGATACATACATGAACTTTTATTCCTCTTTCATGTCGAGATACCAATTGTGACATTGCTTTCTGATCCAATATTAACCATACATACGTATAGAAATGAAATCCCCTTATGCGGTCAAACCTTTATTATCCTTGCAATATACCTATCATTCGGCCTATGAAAAGATTGAAACAGTAAATATTCTAAGCAATATGAAGCACAATTATCCCAACTATCAAACAATTTCTTAAAAAGTAGACAAGCAAAGAAAAAATGAGCTAGCTTTATTTACATGATAATCTTCGTGTTCTAAGAATTTAAGAGCTAATAACTAATCTAAAGTTCATATATAAATCCTATGCAGGCAATACGAAGTTCAAAACACAAAAAGCAACCCTCACTAATCTATTTGTTAAACAATATGCTTCATGGGAAACACATATACAGAAACAAAAAGTCTACCATTAACAATTTTCCTTGCAATACAAATCAAAGATCAAATGATGCTACAAGCCTACAAACACTTTTCACAATACAAGTTGCTTCCAAAACTTATAGCAAATTTATAAATAAGAATGGAGTAGAAATTGCATCAACTTAACGAATAAAATCAGCTTCATAAGCTTGTAAATGATTTGATAAAATAATGAAACTTAAAACCATAACAAGCTACTTGTAACTATAGTTTTTTAGTGGGAAAAAAACATCAATTAATTAAGGAAATTCTATATGGTAGACCCCAGTTTTTACTTTTTCTACATGGTAACTTTTGAAAAAAAATGTACACTGTAGACCCCAGTTTTTACTTTTTCTACATGGTAAAGCTTTTGAAAAAAAAAATGTACACGGGAAATTCTAATGTAGACCCCAGTTTTTAAACACTCCAAAAATTTTCAAAAAGCTACCAGTTAGAAACAGTAAAAACTTGGGTCTACCAAATAGAATTTCCCATTAATTAATAAACAACCTTTCATACCTATGTCAAGATCTCAAGTTTCTCTTCTTATCTTACAGTTGGTTAATGTTGTGTCTTCTACTATTTTAGGAAAATAAAATTATATATTGCTTTATTAGTCAGAATAATCGACTAATAAAACAAGAAAAGGCCACACAAAACTAGATAACACGACACAAACAGAAAAAACTGAAAGAAAGAAAGAAAAAATGAAAGAATTGAGAATAGAAGAGCACAAAAGTGAAAAAAGCAAAGAACAGACATACAATAAAAAACTAAATTAAATTTCTAACTAATTAAATTCAAAATACGAATGAGAATTCGAACAAGATATAATTTCAGAACTGTAAACATATCATTTATCCCTGAATGAAAGAAATTCCAAACCAATTTGACAATTTAGGGCTTGAATTTCGCTCGCCTCTAGTTTTAGTTAAATTTCGAAAAATATGTGTGGGTGAAAGGCTTCTTACTAATAGTTCTCAAGCAGTCGTGTTGCAAGTAGTGCTGGGTCGTGTTTCTAGTGGTGATTTTGCTGGATGCAAGCTGCGAGATGCGAACTACTAGTCTGATTGGTGTGCGTCTAGGTTAGATGGTTGTTGTGGGCTGGGTTTGATTCCGTGGAGCTGGTGTTTTGAGGGTAGGGGTTGTAGCAACGTGATTGTTGGTGTGGTGTAGTAGCCTCGTCGTCGCCTCGTATGTGTGTCCAGCAGTCGTTGTTGCCTCGTTGGAGCGGAGCAGCAGCGTCGCCATTGCCTCGTTATCGCCGGTTAATGAGGTGGTCGTTGGTCTTTGTGGTGGTCGTCGAAGTGCGTCGTGGTGCAGCCACCGATGAAAGAGAGTGGTCGTCGAAAGATTTGGCAAGGGTTTGGTAATCGTAGTGATGAGTGTTTTATGTAATGTCATGATTCAGGGTTTGGGGGAAAGTTGTAGTAATGTGGTTTTTTTTTTTTCCTTTTTGTTATGTGATGTAATATATGCTGCCTGTTTAGTGCCAAAGAAGAAACTAAATGCTTCAGGTTTATTTGACTAGATCTTTTATCAACAAATCTCCAGGTTATAAAAATTAGAGCTTTACTATTATACAAAAATTTAGAATACTACAAAAAGCTCCAGCTTTCAAAAAACTGAAACTTTTGTGAGCAGAAGGCTTTTAGCTTTTTTCACTAGTGTATGGAATAGTATTGCGAAAACATTAATAAAACCAAATAAAAGGCATTACAAGATAGTCCTATGTGTATTAATTTTTATGTAAAATATGGAAATAAATTACTAGAGAATTTTCTAGTAGTATAATAGGTGACAATAGAAAGTAACATTGACCAAAACCTTTGTTCAACATCAAACCCCACTGTTCGTTTTGCAATAATTCCCCCAAAAAAAATTCATTTCCCTCCAACCAAAGAAGTCGGCCAACTAAAACATCTCATTAGTCTCATCTCTCCAAAATTTTAAATCTTAAATCTTTAAAATTCATCTTTATCAAACCCAATCTTTGTAAAAGTATTCTATAAACAACACTTATGGCAGGAAGAATCGGCCAACCAGAACAAAGATTCGATGATGTGCCGCTTTAGAATCATGCACATGTTAAGGCATTGTTTCAGGTGTGAAACAATACATGGAGTTTAAATATTGCCGCAAGAGGTAACTGGTTCTTACTCAAGAGTTAAAGCTTGTTATTATAAATAGGAGACAAGGAGTGAACCTTGTAAGAAATTTTTATGATATATTCAAACAAATCACAAGAGAACATGAGGAAGTAGAGGAAAAAAAAGCAAAACATCTCTTAATCCCAAATAGAAAGAATTACATATCACTTCTTGCGGTCTGACTTAGTCCAACTTAAGAAAAGAAAGGAACCATATAGTACACATTTATGTTTTAGAGAGGGAAAAAGCTGATAAGGTATGTGCAATGATGTTTTACAAATGTTGTGCTAGTCTTGTATTTTGCAAAAAAAATCCTTACTTTAGAGCATATTCTAAAAGGACTAGTGAATGGCGAGTTGCTAGTTGAAACTACCTACCTCCCTGAATGTCTTCCACCACTATGTTAGCAACAAAAATATATCTTATGATAATTACAACTAATAGATTCAGGTAGAAGAAAGAGCTTCAATATGCTCATATGGTAGTCTAATGTCAATCACCTAGTAATTAACTGATGATCGCTTCACTTAGGTCCAATGCTCATTGAAAGCTATGGATGCTAGTGAAATTTTGAAGAAAAAATGTTGACTATATTGCATCAGTATTCTGTGAGATAGAGAAAGTTGGGGAAAGAAATGATGTTCCGAAACACGTACTAATAATGAGGTTAACCAAAGGAAGGTTTAGTAGTTGAAGAAAAAATTTCCTCATATTTTTGACGTCTTTGTTGTCCATTGTATGAATTGGCCATCTAGCCATATGTGACCAAATGAAACATCCTCTCATTATTTGGAGTATAAATGATTAAATAATTGTTGGACAAGTGAATGAAATAAAACATCGTCCATTAACAAATCATGCTTTGTCAAAGACCATTTTCATCGATTCAATGAAGCTTCTTCAAAAGTTCGGAAACCAGATTTGCCCCAAATATGTAGTGGCCACCACACTTTGAGGGTGAAGGCTCACTTGAGCAAATGGTTATGATCCAGATTGGAAGAACTTTAGTAAATGGGGGAAAAATCCTATTGAAAATCCAACTAGCTAGGATATTAAAGACTTAATAGTCAATGATGGATGGTGGAATAGTAGATTACTCTTGAGTTTCACTGAGGCCATTAATGACGTTTTGTTAGGGTGCAGACAAGGACATATTCCTACTCATAGTTTTATTGACATGGATACAACCATCGAGAAGATGAAAAAATAATTGATCATGAAGGATCAAAATTTCAAATTGGCATTTTTACCTCTTCAAATACACAATTTCAAGAAAATAATAGAGGCCCGATGGAATAAGTTGCAACACACCATTATTGTTTGGATCATTCTTGGTTCCCCAATATGTATACTGAAAATTGGCTTGCAAGTGAGGTTGAAATGCGTTATTAGAGCTGGGCTCTAAGAAGCATGAAGAAGTCATCTTTAATAGAGAAATAGAATGCATGCTTTATGGGGTTTTTCTAACACAATGATCTCAAAAAAGTTACAAAGAGTATGTGAGGTTTTTTTTGTTTGACTATTTCAGTTGAAGCCCCATGTCATAGCTATATAAGCGAGGAAAGAACATTTTCTTGCGTGGACTAATTATCGTGCACAACAACCATTGCCTTCACAGATTGGTCATAAAATTGCTTGTCTCAACCGACTTCATCTTCCATCTATGAAAGATAAACTGGAGCACATTTGGGAATATCCAAACCACTAAAAGAATAAATTACATCTAGTTAGACTTAAAAACTTGGTGTACATTCATAATAATTTTCTTTGCTTTTCGAAAGCAAAAACGAGTATTGTGAAGACAAAGCCTTCTTGGACATGATATTGTTTCTTTTCTAAAAAAATTGATTCAATCAACATAAACTTGATTTCACTAACTTGCATAATTTTATTACTTTTACATTAGATGAAGTATTGATGTTGATAAGCTCAGTAGTATGGCCTTATCTCTTAATGAGCGTTGAAATGAAACACCATATTCTGATATAATTGAGTGTTATTACAGTATATAATCATCGTGACTCTAACTAAACTCTCTCTTTTGGCATTTTGAAATAATTAGTAGTATATTATTTCTTCATTTTTTTGTAAATCTTAAAAGCATACTGCCATGTATTTTTAAACTTTTAATATTGTATATAAGAGCTTATGGATAGCACATGTTTGCTTTTCATTGTTAGAACAGCCGTTGTACAGCGCGCTGCCTCGACGGTATGTAAAATGGAAGTTGTTATAAGAGGATTAATATGAGAGTGCTGATTATAAAAAAAAAATAGATTCAACCTATTAGGACTTGACTACATTAACGTGCAAGAGCACATTGTCTACCATTTGAGTGAATAGGCTTTTGAAAAAACCAAAACAAACTACATTCATTCAATCTACTATTAACATATCAAATGATAAAAATACCCAATCTTATACTTCATAGACACCCCATTTAAGTTCTCCAACACCAAGGATTTTTAAGGAAGGCATTTACAAAAAATAAAAATTAAGTTCATATAAATATACACAAATAAAGGCTACTCAAAGCTCCGTTGCTGAAGTTAGCTCAATAATGCTCTCCAAAGCAAAAAGACAACCATAATCATAAAAATAACTCAATTTGAAAAGATAACACGTACTTCACCTAGAATTATAGACGAATTATGACGCAACTTATACCGGAGCATATAATTCATCATCGTTTTGTCTTCATCTCCACTTATCTTACCTGCATCTTTAGTAGAATATGTCATATTTAGAAGAGAAGAGTATCTCTTATGCTCTTTTAATCTAGAATAAACCATTAAGGCTGATAAATAGAATCCTAGAACAAGGCATAAATTCCATGAAAAAATAAAATCATAAATGTCCAACATATTAAATATGAATAAAGATAAGAAAAATAAGCAATCAATCAGACACAAGAGGAAACAGTAATACATTGACAACAATATATGTATGAATATTAGAGAAAAGGTCGAAAGAGGAGAAAACATCAAACTTGGAGGAGGGACACCAAGTTTTATGAAAGCATTCAGCAGCTACGGGAAAAAAAAAGTTATCAATTAATCAAAGCAGACAATAAAGGATAACAATGAAAAAATGTATATAACTTACTTAATACCTCAATGTCCCTTCTTCATTACCATACTTCCTACTTACTAGTTCCACATAAGCATATAAATAGCATTCCCCTTTTATAAAAAGTTTCCAAAATTAGACAAACCGTCATGGTACAGACAACATATTTTTTTACAGATGACTTGCAAAGACATAAAAAAATATTTTACAAAAAAATCAAGCAAAAAAAAAAAAAAAATCAAACAAAAAAAAAAAAAAAAAATATGAATACAAATCACCGATTTACAAAGACTTGACAATGACCCAATTTTAGTCCAAGACCTAAAATGATTCTAGTATATATCATGTTAATCAATTTGCATTAAGTGTACCAAAATACCAAAAGCTACCATTTAAGCAAAGAAGAAAAAAGAGATGATACATGGTAGTATCTACATTCCAGAGTGAATTTATGACAAATACTTTCTCCTTGATAGCACCTTCTCCCCTGACATTCTCCCAACAATCGTTTAAAACTCCTCAAAATTCATGATTAACCTTTCTATTATTCCTAAGCTACATCAGTTCATTATTCAAGGACCTCAAGTATGCTGTATAAACAAATAAAATCCTCACAAGGTTGCTAGAAATCCCAAGGTAAAACACAACTTATTACCTTACTCATAATAGTCAGAATTATTCAACATCTCACTCAAAACTAATCATCATTAAACTGATAACATTGCACAATTTGGCTCACAATGAGTAGGCAATGTTACCACAGCTATAGCACACATTMGCATCTATATTGGAAGCTACCAATGTAAGGGAWTGTAAATAGATTTTAAAAAATGACAATTCTCAACAATAAAGATAAACTCTCTACCCACAAAAAAATAATATTAATCAACGTGACAAAACCAATAAGAAATTCAATATCTGTTCCTATTTGTGTGCTCACAAACTTGTAGCAGATTCCTTGCTTTTAATCTTTCTCCTCTGCACCCTCTGTCAACAACTTTTATCTGTCAGCAACATTAATACCTTTTCTACCCCTCAAACCGCCATTATACATGTATGGGAATCGTAATACAGATGATGAATCTCCATTGCTCCTTGGAAGCCCAATCAAATGACAAAGATCCAATATGAACACCCATTGCTCCACCGCCTCCTAACCCAACCATAAAAATAAATAATTAAGAATTCAATAACAACTTGATAAATAGCATTTAAGACTCAAGATATATGAATTTGGTAYTGTCCACATGTTTGTCTATGCAATAAAATAACAATGCATGGTCTATGTAAAACTAAAGCTTGAAAATATGCTTAAAGATATGATCAAAGAATATATGGTATGATCATCATATATACTATTGTGGGAATGGATAAAGAATATAGTTCTCTTCATAAAGTTAGCATGTCAACACATTAATGCTAGGGGCTCTTGACTTAGCTTACAGTTTCTACTTGAACAAGTACCCAAACATCCCTCGTTCCTTAAAGTCTTACACTGAGATTGGTTGACTCTGCTAAATTAAGTATACACAATTTAGCATAGAATGCCTATCAGACTATGAATACCATCAATATCCCCGAAATAACTGTTGCGCGATCGCTTAGTCCTTYTAGGATGTCCTAATTCAACTGTCTAGTACGTGAGATACTTCCTTAGTTCTTTCAAAGTCATATCAAAAACCATAGTTAATGAAATATTGTATGTGACAACCAATTACTCCCATATATTTCTATACTTGAAATAACATGCATAAAAATTAATAGATGAATAAATCCAAATTTCACTACTCCACTCTTAATCAGTACCTTTGTTCACAATGCATGAGCTAGCAACAT
>SNQN01006515.1:22737-38151 GCA_008642245.1 Bassia scoparia | reverse complement strand
TAACAACCAAAGCAATTGTTTTACCAAACATTGATGGGAACTTTGAGATTAGGACAAACGTCATTCAATTCATTGAATCAAGGCCCTTCCATTGTTTGAAGAGTGAAAACCCATACAAGCATTTAAAGGATTTCAAGAAGTATATCGATAYAATCAAAGTGAAWGGGGTTAGTCAAGAGTACTTGAGACTTAAGTTGTTTGAGTTATTACTTTTGGGGAAAGCTAAGCCCTAGATTGGCTTGAGAAGGAGGTGAAACCCATTGTTTGACTACTTGGGAAGAAAGGACTAAGGCGTTCTTGCATAAGTTCTACCCCCATAGAAAAATAGCCGAGATTGGGGCCAAATTGCAAGGCTTTGGTCAAAGTGTGAATGAGACTCTTTCCGAGGCACGGGAGAGGTTCAAGGAGTATCAAAKAGAATGTCCCCATCATGGAATCCCTAAATGGCTCTTGTACCAAACATTTTACATGGGCCTAAACAACACAAGTAMGACAAGCTTGTATGYTGGAGCGGGTGGTCCCATAATGAATAAGAGCGAGGATGAGATAGAAGGGATCATAGAGGAAATCATGGACAATTATGCAACTTGGTAAGAAGGTGAGCGAGCTACCCCGAGGCAAAGCAAAGGCACGATCCATTCTCTCGGAGATGGCGAGGTAGTTGAGAAACTCCTTGAGGGCATCAAAGCAATAGTGGACAAGTCCCTTGAGAAGGGGGGAATCTCCTCCTCTCAAGCGGCTCCACCCACCTTTTTAAAGGGCTAAGGTAAGTCCAAGCCCCAAGTTTACAATTCCATGCCAAATGGTCTTTTGTTTTGTAACAACTGTGGTGCCTATGATCATCTTTCTTCTTATTGTCATGTGCAAAATGTGTCCTTGATTGATGATAGAAATGTTGATCAATTGCCTTATGATTATGATTTTGAGCAATGTAACTTGATGGGCGACAATGGGGTAAGGCCTCGAATGGRAGGCAACCCTAATCCTAATRCATATGGKGCTATGAGAGCCCCTTACAACCAACCTAGCCAATGAGGAAATGGCTTTGGTTAACAAAACGTATCCAACCAAAGGGTTTTCAACCCCCAAGGAGGAAACGACTTTGGTAACCAAAGGCAATTCACCCAAAGAGGGTTTGGTTATCAAARCCCAAACTTTGCTAACCAAGGTTACGATTTTGGTAACCAAATCCCAAACCAACAATGGCAAGGAGGGTTTAGGGGGAATAACTCAAACTATGGGTACCAAGCCAACAATGGAGGATATTCCAACTCCCAAGCTCAATCACCATTTCAAGCCACCCAATCAAGTCCCTATTACCAACACCCCAATTTTCAAGAGGGAATACAAGGGCAATTCATGGGGCCAAGAGGAAACCAAGTTCCACCCTACTTTAACTACACTCAAAACCAAAATAACTTTCAACCACATCTCACTCAAAATCAAAACATTCCCATCATCCAACACCCTCAAGACAAAGAGTTCCCAAAAGAGGACRAACAAGAGTTTYGGGCTAAATTGAAGGCTCTTAAGGGGAACATGGCCAACCTTGCCCAACAAAATCCAAATTATATCCAACCCTCACAACCAWGTGCCTCCAAGAATGATGGGGTACACATGATGAAATCGAATGAGGATGAGGGAGTTAGTGAGAAAGTTGTGATGAAGGGTGAGGATAATAAGGAGCCATTGGGAGAGAAAAACCATGAGCAAGAAAAGAGTGAACAAGGAGAGAGTGTCAAGAAACAAAGAGTGGATGAGAATGAAAAGCCCAAGGAGGTAAAAGTGGTGAATCATGGTGAGGTTGATCGCATGAGCGAAACCGAGGACGAGAAGGTTGAGATTGCGGAGAAGAAAAACAAGAGTGCTAGGAGGAAGGGCAAGGCAATTGAGGGAGGTGAGTCTAGTAATGGGAAAGATCCTTCGAGTCTTAGGGTTATATCCGAGATGCCTAACCTGAAAAAGTTCCTAGACAAAATGTTTGGCCAAATTCTCCAAATGCTTCAACATCACCACTCCCAATTACCACCAAGTGGGTCCAAGAGTGAAATGCCTAATTTCTCCCAATTCTTATGAGAAGGTACAACCAAAGGGCAAAAGAGCAAAGTTAAGCCCAAGAGTGAGCCTCCGCGTGAGATCCCAGAGATGCTCAAGGATCCGGGCACTTTTTCCGTCCCTTGTACTATAAATGACATCCTTGTCAAGGATGTTTTGTGTTACTTGGGAGCGGCAATAAGTGTGATGACTTATCCGGTTTTCAAAAAATTGGGACCCATCACTCTCAAACCACTTCCACTACCGTACAATTCGTGGATGGCACCAACCGAGTTCCGGTTGAAGTTGTCGAGAATGTGCTTCTCAAAGTCGGTAAGAAAGGACACATGTTTAAGAATGACTTTGTGGTACTCAATGTGGCAAGCAACTCCGATATCTCATTAATTTTGGGGAGAACTTTCCTAGCCACCGTCGGTGCTTGTATTGATGTCAAGCAAGGCACCATTAACTTTACGGTGGGCAAGGATAAGGTAACCTTTCGAAAGAAAAAGGTTGTTAAGCCACATGGGGGTAAGTGTAATATTGTTTCTTCTCCCTCTCATCCTTGTGATTTACTTGGTAGTATGCTTAATGCTAACCCTATTATTGCTAGTGCAACTTTGTGGCCAAATGAAGCAGGTTGTGGCGTTCTGCAAAGTTCACATGGTAAGGTCAAAGCTTGTGATATCTCACGTGATTCTCCACTTCCAAGTGTTGAGACGCATGGTAAGATACTCAATTTGGGCACTCCTGGTTTTGTTCAAGTCTCTAGGGGGTGGAACGGCGAGAAAAAGGAGAAGATCCCCTATGAGTACTTGAGGAGCGCTCATTTCTCTTCAAAGATTTCTCTTGATGATTGTTTGATGTTTTTGCATGATGAATGTGCTCAAGTGCCTAGTGCACTTCTCCGTTTGCTAGTACTGAAGGATCCCCCTTGATGGGGTGAATGCGTCAAGCTAGTGACGTCAAAGAAGCGCTTCCGGGAGGCACCCCGAGGGCTTCGGCCTATTTCTCTCTTATGTTTGTGTCTAGGCCACTCGCTAAGGCCTATTTGTTTGTGTTTTTGGTGTGTGTGGAGTTTTGTGTTTGTTTTTGTTTGTGTGTTTGGAATGTTTTGAACTTTGATTTTTGGTTGTGTGCTTGTTTTTGGTTCTTGGTTTTTGATTTTTGGTTTTTGGTTTGGCTCAAGGTTAATACCTTTTGAGCCTTTCGTTTTTTATCGTGACGAGATTGGTTGGTGATGTTCGTGAGTAGTTTTTTATTTTTGTGAAGTTTGAGTGTTGGTGGTGTGTATGGTGCTTTTGGTGGTTGTTTTAGGGATGTTTGGTGGTGTTTTGTTGGTTTTTGTTTTGATTTGGGGCCTTTAGTGTTGTTGAAAGGGTCCCAAATTTTTGAAAAAAAAAACAAAAAAGGGAAAATAAGAGTGCAGTAAACTTTTTACAATTTTTGTGGGACTAAAAAAAATAAAAAAAAATATCCTCCCACGTTTTCCCCATTTTCTTTTTCTTTCCTTTTTTCCCTTCCCTTTTTCTTTTTCCCTTACCCCACCCCCCACCCGGCCCAACCCCCCCACTCACCCTCACTCACAGCTCCCCCCTTTTCCCCCCTTATCCTTTCCTTTTTCTATTTACTTACTTTCACTTACAATCACTACTCATTCACAGTCACTCACTCATTCATCTTTTTCAAACTCAAAACCCCCATTTTTACTCATATTCATTCAACTTCAATTCATCACAACTCACTCATTTCTTCACCAAATCACTTCAAATTGTCACCAAACTTCACAATTTTCAATCTCCTACATTTCACCTCAATCAATTTTCTATCCTGGACAATTTGATTTTTCGTGGTTTTTTCCTTGTGGATTAGAAAGTCATTGCAATTTTTGGTGTTCAAGCTTGGTAACAATCTTTAATCCTTTTCTTCATTCATTTTTGAGAATTGTTATTAAATTTGGATGCTTGGTTTGTGAATTTTTCAAGTTTTCCCATGATTTTTCAATATGTTTAGAATTGTTAATTAGTTGAGTATTCTTGTTTATTTGTGAAGTTTGTATTCTTTTGATGTGATTTTGGTTGTTGTTCAAGTGAGTAATTATTTTTGAAGTGGATTTATTAGAATTACGTGTAATTTAGGGTTTGAATTTGTGATTTACTCTTGTTAGTGTGATTGAATCTTGTTAGTTAGTTTAAATTTTTGCAAAATTTCAATGTATAAATTCATGCTCAATTTTTTTCAAGTTCAATTAATGTTTACTCCTTTTTATTTAGTAGGCGTAAAGAAAAAAATAAAAAAAATGAGTAGGGGTTTCAAAAATCCGAAAAAAATCATTCGGCCACTATTATAAAAAGGGCAGTGAAAATTTTCGATTTATACTTTTTGACTTGAACTTGTATTACTGTATTCCATGACTTTTGTTTTTGATTGAGTATGGATTTATATATTGGATTTTGTTGTTTTGAGTTAATTTTGAAAGAAAATTTCATTTTAGAGGTGTTTAATTATTAAGCACTTATTTATTTATTTATTTATTTATTTATCTATTTATTTATTTAATTAATTAATTATTCTTGGTCCTTGTCATGCAAGAGTTGTCGTTGTCGGCACTTGTTAGCATTTGAGGGAGTTGGGTTAGTGATTTGTTCGATTTCTTATTTCCTCATTGATTGACACTCTTGAATTCTCATTTGATTATAGGTACTAAACACAACGAGGGAAAGGCTTGGGTGGGAAAAAATTAGTAACTTACCGACCGAATTATCGGTCGGTATTACCGACCGATTTAAAAATCGGTCGGTAATACCGACCGATAATTCGGTCGGTAAGTTACATCGACCGATTTCGGTCGGTGTCGGTCGGTAACACCGACCGATTTTTTTTCGGTCGATATTTTCGGTCGGCCTTAGACGAAATTCTTGTAGTGCAAAGATGTCGGGATTGAATATCTTTATCCGAAAGTCTTTAAAGAAGGCGAGGACATCAACCAATGAGCCTTCCACCTCCTCCCGTCCTCCAAGAGAGGAGGAGGATGACTTGTACTCTACGGGTCCGATTGAGCCTAGGACTTATGAGATTCAGGCGACCGGAGATTATTTGGTCAAGCTCAACACGTTCAAGACAAGGCGGATAAACACCACCTCGTTTTGTCATCCTCCAACTTGTGAGGAATTTGGGATCACGGCTCATGTGGAGTCGTTCTTGGCCAATGTCGGGATTAGTGCGCTTTTCAACGTACAATTCCCGACAAAGTACGTGCCTAGTGTCTACAAGTCGGACCCGGAGGCCATTCTTCCTCCTCTCACTTATCCTAAGCTCGCTTTGGAGTTCACGTCGAGCTTCAATTATACCGAGGAAAGTGATACGATTCATTTCCGGATGTTCAACAAGACTTATGGGTTGACCATTGCGCAATTGAATCAACTCTTGGGGTTTGTCCTTCGGCCCAAATCAGAAATTTGAGGAACTATACTTCCGTCCGGCGCTTCAAACAATAATCATTTTGGAGTGAGATCACCCAGGGAGTCGAGGACTTCTACAACAATTCTCGCTCCTCGAAGATTATTCATGTTGGGATTCGGTATTTCTTCCGTGTTTTTACCCCTGTTTTCTTCTCTAGACAAGAAATAGGGAAAATCACGACGGTGGAATTGTATATTGTGTGGAGGGCCGTCAAGGGGCCCCAATATTTCAACCCCACCGAGCCGAAGAACAAGATCAATTGGGGCTAAGTTTGGGTGGATCACTTCAACAAGATCACCCATACCCCCGGGAATGCGGGAACCATCCAATGTGGTCGTTTATTCTCTATGTTCGCTTTCCGTATCTTACGAAATCCAAATGTCTGCGCCGGCCTCATCCCTCTATCCACCCATGCCTATTTGGATAGGGACGAGTGTTTCCAAATGAAATTCCTTCACTACCATGATAACAAGAAGGACATTTGAAAAGTCCAAGATATCCCATGGTGCCTCTTACCATGTGAGAGGATGACACGTCCTCCAACCAACGCCCAATATCCTTGGAGGACACCTATGGAGATTATTCCAGTGGAGGATCTCTATGGTCACGAGCATAAGGCTCGGATGGATGATCAATGGGGTGTTCGGCCCATTCCTCCACTACCTTTTTGTAACACCCCAATAATTCTCCACTTTACATGTGAAATATTAAGCCGAAAATACGGAGAACTATTGGCATGCCACTGCCACGTGTTAAAACGTTTAGGCTAAAATAATATTTTGCAGCGGAAACCAAAGATAGGAAATAGTTCAAACCAAAGTGTTAAAATCTGAAATATAAAAATTCATTTGACAAGTTGGAACCATCAAGGCCCTTATTCGCAAATAACGGTATAATTCCTTTTCAAACATAAAATCAAAAATGTGGACAACACACAAAACACAAAAACACGCAATCAGCAAAGCTGAGTACATACAACATACGAAGACGAGAAAACAAACGGACAACATCTCCCCTAAAAACTGGACATACCGAGTTACGACACCTGTTTAGAAACAAAAGAAAACCCAATTGTGGTGTTCATAACCACTTAACAATACTATACATATACAACTGATCCCAAACTCAGACCAAAATTATCAATTACATTTTACATATAGCTTCTCCAATACAACACAATCCCAAAATCCTTAACTGCTTCCGTTAACTAGATTGTATCTGCAAAATGACTTACTCGACTCCAATATAAGACTCAATACATTTTATTACATTTGTTAAGATATGAGCAATATACAAGGCTGTCCAAAACCCATGTTCACAATTTAGGAACATCAACCAGACATCAAGTGTCATCAGACACAAGTTGCCACAAAACCCATGCCTCCCCGTCGAAAGGCATCAAAAACCAGTAAACAGATGGCGAACGGGCGCGACTCCGTCACCATAGTTAGATGAGATCTCAAACTAACCCCAATTTGGATAAAATCCGTTATAAAATAGTGAAGAGAGACGCGTTGATCAAACGGCTCTCGGAAGGAAGCGAATATAGTCGCAACCCCAACCCCTGAATTGTCAATACTCTAGACGTGCACAAGTCCAGAGTTTTATTGCTCATTCGTGTTATATTTAGCTGTTAATTATTGACAAGTTTATATGACTCACAAAACAAAACCACAATCACATTGAAATTCTTTTTAACACGAACCGTTACTTTAATTAATAAACTTGTTGGACAAGCCAACTAACCTCGTCATTAAGACTTGAACACTTCCCTTTACTCAATTCATACACCATGTCATGAACGAGTAATAAATCACCTCATGGAGTAAGTTAAACTTGACCCCACTTAATTCATCCTGTATTATCAATTACCTCATGGAACAAGTTATACTTGACTCCAATTAATTCCTCGATAGACCAAAATAATTAATTAAAAACAATTGACTAGTTGTCAACCTCCATATCCAAAACTCATGAATAATCAATTCCACAATATTCCTCAATCTCCACAAATATAGACCATGATAAAACAATTAATTCATTTGTGAGTACCAAACAAATCTTTGGATGTTTCCTACTCATGCTTCTAAGTCATCAAACATCCTCAAACAACTTTAAGATCAAGATTCCGCAAGTAGTACGTACCTTGAAAAGAAAACAATCCAGCTATGTGTTTTTCACTTCAACAATAACTCAAGGAGAATTTCCTCCTACAACCAAATAGAAATCAATTATTATTGATTCCTAACACAAAATTACAACAATACATATTCCCTTGAAACCCCATAAAACTTTTAAAAATCAACCTCGAACATGTTTTAAAGATTAACTTCAACGCTTATACAATAAACCATTCATTTATTTCTTTAAAACTTTAAAAGCCATAATTTTAAATGGTTAAAATCACTTTGAATATGTTTAATAACTCTGAAAATATCATAATTAACTTGTATTTTCGTGCCAAATATTTTTAATTAATTTTAATAACAAAACATATTTTGTAATCGAAAATTGTCAATCTGATGTAATAATTTATTAAAATACTAAAACTATACGAAAATTTATGAAACTTTTATAAGAGTGTATAATTGTATACATAATATTCATACAAATTTTCGTAAATTATAGATGAACAGAAAAATAAGTAAAAATCAAAAACCGAATCAGATTTACGAAAAATAGTCCATTCGAAAACGAATTAATTCAAATCGTAAATTTGCTTGGAAAATTTTGAAAACTTTGCACAAGGTGTATAATATCATATAGATCACTCGTCAAAAATTTCGTAAATTATTGACAAACAGAAAAATAATGAAAAATCAAAAACCGAACCTGAAACCTGAAAACTGTCGATTCAAAAACGAATTTTTTTAAAATAGTAAACATGCTTTGAAAATTCTGAAAATTTTACACAAATTTATATTAGTATGAAAATTACTCGACCAAATTTTGTAATTTATTGATAAGCAGAAAAATAAATAAAAATCAAATACTAAACTGAAAAACCTTATTTTAAAACCCTAATTTTATAATTCAATAAATCTGAAATTTTCAATTGAAATTATCATCATAAAACTCATAAGCATTGCAATTCATAATATGTTATGCTCAAAAGAATTAGTATTAAAAATTAGATCATAATAATTTAAGGTTTAAACAAGTTATAAGAAAAAGATTAAAACAAGAGGAAGAAGAAAGAAGAAGGGGGAAAGAGGAGGACCGACAACTGGCGGCGGTGGGTGGCCGGCGACGGCGGCAGCAGGGAAGCGCAGCATGCTTCCTCTCTATCGCCTCTTTTTTTTGGCTTTGAATGAGGTTTACGTGAAAGAGATGAGGAAAAGAAAAAAAATAGAGCCCTTTTGTTGATTTAGGTTTTAGTTAGATTAATTTTGAATATTTTTTTTAATTTAATTTGTTTTGGATAAAGGAGAAAAATATATTTTCTATCACGAAATTAATTTTGATCGGAAAATAAACGAATTCAAATAAATTATATCATTATTAATAGATAGATCATATTATTTTTATAAAAAAATATATTCAGAAAATATTTGATCATTTTTATGAAATAAATCCTAATATTTTTCTAAGAAAATACATCTATAAATATTCGAAAATTACAGGGGATTACACTTTTGGAACGACCCCGCTCAATTCCGCTCCACCACCCACCCCCGAGGAGATGCAACAATAACAACAACAACAAGCGCAGGAGGACCTCCCATTTGCTCAACCAAGGCAAGGCCATCAAAAGAGGCGACCTCGCCCCCCCTCCGACACGGAGGGAGGTACGTCTTCTAACCCTCCTATTTCTTCTTCTACTACTACTCCCACTATTAGCCTTCCCAAAGAATTTCTTAAACAATTTAAATATTTGACTACAAATGTGGATAGGCTACATAGGGTGAACGAGACGGTTTTTGCCACCCCATCCTATTCGTAGTTTCAAAACTTCCAAAAGGATGCGGATGAGGGTATTCTCTCCCCCTACCTCAACTATCCATACTCCCCGACCCTATTGGGACCCCTCCCAAATTGGACCCCGGAGATGGTAGATGATGATGGCAATTCAATTGCCCGCGAGGGGGGAGTTTACCCCTATTGGCAAGGCTCGGGGACGTTGGACACTAATGCCCCAGAGTAACGAGTCGTGCGTCCCTATGATTTTCATCAAATGGGAGGATGTGATTTTAGAGGGGATCCTGCTTATCCCTATAACCCCGTAGCGGCAGGGCGAGATACGATGACCGATCCATATTACAATTTTCCTCCCAACTACTACGGTGGTTGGTAAACCCATGGTCCTACTACCTTACTCCGCTACGATTGGGACCCTAGCCGCACATATACCGATGAACCTCAAATTGCGGCGGGGTATGACATGAGTGGGTGGCCTTTCCGTCCAAATCCACCACCCAACATTCAACATGAGCGGGATCAAGAGTAGTGCACATTTGTGTAACTTTACCTTCCCTTGTGCTTGCTTTTTGAACTCCGAGATGGAGTTCCATTTTAGTTGGGGGGGAGAGTTCCACAATTGCATCACTTTTTGTTACTTGGTTGTGTATATATTGTTTATATTGTATATATTTGTATATATGTTTTGTATTATTTTCTGTTATTTTGTTTGGAGTTCGTTTTTTCTTTTGGAGCCTTAGCTTGGTTGTGAGCCCGGTTTTGGGGCTCTTGTGCCTAAAATTTTTTGGAAGCGACTTTGTAAGTTTCCACTAACTCCACCTCTTTATTTATTGTAATTTATGTGGCTAGATTCTACGGAATTTCTTTTACACTTGGAGATACTATCATTTGGGATTATGTGCTTACGGCATCGTAAGGGTTGTCCCTACGGCGATTTTATTTTATTTGTTTGCACGACGGTTGTTGGATTCCCCCTTGAGGTTTATTTGTAGTGTCCTTGACTTCGGTAAAGTTGATTTGGAGTTGATAAAAGGATGATAAGAATTGTAGTGTAAATCGTATCTCCAAGTTTTTCTTTACTTTCCTAGGATTTTCCTATTTATTGTTGTGCTTGTATAAATGTGATATTTTCTTTTTGAGTTTTTAGGTGCAAAGTTGGAAAAATCACAAAGAAAATCGAAAAATGCAAAAAAGGCCAAAAAGATTTTCCTTTTCTTTTTCTTTTCTTCTCTTTTATTTTTCTTTCCTTTTTGGTTTTCAAGGAAAAGTGGTAAATTATTTTGTGTAATGGGTTTGGATATTGGATGGGATTTGAGGTTTAAGAAACTCATTTTTCCTCCCAACCAAGAGTCTAGCAGGGTCTAATTTTTCAAAATCACTATTCTTTTCAAAATCCAAGTCATGAAACTCTCTTCCAAGGAATTCTTATGATTGGCATGCTTTTCAAGCAAGCCATGAGATACTTTCACGGTGGTGAGCTTTCTAGCCAAGCCGGGAGGAGTTTGTTAATGATAGGAAGCCTTGCTTGATGATTTTTGTGTGTATATTGAGACCTTGTGACTTTGTGAGTTTTGTGAATCCCTTTAGAGCCAAGTAGGCACATACAAGTCAAAATTCCACAAAATTTGAGTGTTTGCACTAGAGTTCTTCCTTGACTATTAGTTTTTGAATTTTCGAGATCTAGACAGAGCTACTTGAGGAGTAATAAGGCATTCATTTCGGGTTTTGGGTTCAAATTATTTTTCCCTTTTTCATTTACCTTTTTATTTCTTTTTCCATATACATATTTTGGAATAAATTTTGGGTTTTCATTTACCTTTGGCACCCCTTTGAGTTTTCCTATCCTTGTTAGCCACATTACGTACCTCTTAGCCAAATTCTCACATGTTTTGACCTTCAGAAGACAAGTAAAGTGTGGTTTTGGAGTTTGTATAGGCTATGTGTATAAAGCCTTAAAGTGTTGTAAACTGTGTAAGTGAAATGCAATAGTATTGCAAAGTCTATTCCCAAGTGCATTGCAAAAAAAAGAAAAAAGAAAACACTGAAAAAAATCCAAAAATATGCACATTGGGAAAAATAATTCAAGTGTAGTGATTTATGTGGGAGAAAGCAAGTGTGCAATAAACTTGCTTCCGAACTGTGTGAGTGTTGTGAATAGTGGCACCTTAATCCCCAAAGTTTGGTTTGATGTTTGTAGACTCCACTTGTGTAGGTATACCACCACAAGCCAAATATTTCTATCCTCACCTAACCTTTAGCCCATACATTACAACTCGGAAAGTCCTTTGACCTTGAGAGTTGAGTCACAAAAGGTGGAGAGAGTCACAATTTTTCATTTTGGATGTATAGTGCAATGTGCTTAAACCTCACTCTTAAAATCTCTCTATGCTATTCTTTGATCTATGTGTTGTCACCAAGCTTGGTTTACTTGAAGCCAAGGAGGGTCGCTTTGGAGAGAGTAAGAGAGTAGAATGACTTGATTTATTGCAAGCTTTGAAAGTTGCACACAATTTCTAGTTGGGGGAACATCTATTCTCCTTATTAGCGTCCCCAAAAGTCCAAGAAATCCAATCCAATGCACATATTTATCTTTCTTTCTTCAATTTTCTTTTTCTTTTTGTTTTTGTTTTTCCATTTGTATTCCTTGTGTTTTTAAAAACCTTTGCTTTGATTTCTTCTTATTTATGGAGTTGTGGGTCTTCTCTTTGGAAACCCTCACGAGACCTTCCTCGTCCTTCTTAGCGATTTGAGGGTTTAAAGGGCTTGTTAGTAGTAGCTAAAAGTGACCGTGATTCCTACGAAAGTGAGTTAGTGTATAGTTTTCTTCTTTCTTTTTCTTTTTCTTTGCTTTACTTTGCTCGAGGACGTGCAAAGGTCCTAGTTGGAGGGAGTTGATAAGTGCCAAAATGGTCATATTTAGGCACTTCTTTCTTCCTTATTTTGGCCATTATGTGTGTTTTCGATATCGTTTCACTGGCCTTTTGGTTAGATTTCCACTTTGTTTAGTTTTGCAAAGCTTTGTTGGTTTTTAGTGGTTTTTATAGGTTTTTCACTAGTTTTCTCTTCTTTTCTATCTTTGTACAAACAATTGCAAGCTTTGTGAATGATTTGCGAGTTTCCTAGATGTGCGTATGCTAGTTTTAGGCCTTCCTAATTGTTGGCTTGGTTGTGGTTGTTTTAGTTGAGCCTTAAGGCACTTAAACTCTTGCTCTAACTCCTTCTTCGAGCCATATCGTTTTTTATTGAATTTGCAGGTGAGACTTTTTGAGTTAGAAAGTAGACTTCGAGAGCTTTCCAACGGTATATTACAAGCTGCTATTCGATCACCGAGCAAGAAGTTATGGCTGTTGAAAGTTGAGTAGTTCAGCTTGAGTGTGGCCCGCGCATCGAGGTGGCCCGCGCGTGCTTGGCACGCGCCTGCAGGATACTCCATATTTCCAGTAGGCTTTTTGAGCGAGCGCACACATCGAGGTACGACCTGCGCGTGGAGGTCTGGCCCACGCCCTGGCCCGCGCGTGTTGGCACGCGCTTGTAGATCCCCTCTTCTTTCCAGTAGGGTTTTCGAGCGGGTCGTGCATACCCAGGTCTGCCCGCCCCTGTTGGTCCGTGTCTGCAGCCACTCCTCCTTAGATTTCTAGAATGTTTTTGGAGTGTGCGCGCATTCCAAGGTGGCACGTGCGTCGGCCCGCGCCTACGTGTCACCTCCGTTTTATTAACTTTTTTGACGTTTGACCAACAATGAGTTGACTTGGAGGGATAATTTGGCACATGTTGTAATTAGTAATGGCATAATTGTAATTATGAGGAGCTTGTATTTGAGCTTTGTTTATATAGATTTAGGAGAGAGTAATTAGAGTTTTTAGAATACAATTTCAGATTTTATTTTTCTTTGAACTTCATCTTCTTCATTCTTCCATCAGAGAGGAGAGAGAAAGCTCCAAGTTCTTGATGTTTTTGCCTTGGAATTTCATTTCTCAATCAATTTTAGAAATCTTTATATGCATT
This sequence comes from Bassia scoparia, assembly GCA_008642245.1. Taxonomy (NCBI): domain Eukaryota; kingdom Viridiplantae; phylum Streptophyta; class Magnoliopsida; order Caryophyllales; family Amaranthaceae; genus Bassia; species Bassia scoparia. The sequence goes on along the minus strand of SNQN01006515.1, from coordinate 24,732 downwards.
CCATCTAGAATTTTGAGGTAATTTCATTTCTATTTTTTAATTTCAGTTTTAATGTTGTTTACTCCTTGTTTTTGCTAATTTTCGATTTTCCAAGTTTTGTGGGTTTTGTTGTTGCTTTAGTTTTTGAGTTCTTTTGTTGATAACTAGCTTCTATTATTGTTTGTGATGATGATTTTGGTAGTTGTTTTGCTCAATTTGGCTTAGTATTGTGTTGTTTCTTGAATACCCATTTTTGTTGTTGCAATTACTAGTTTTAATGGCTTTTTCCTTGTCTTTTTTCCTTTGCTTTTGATGATTCCTTGCTTTTAAACATGGTTTGTGAGTAGATTAGCAACTCCTAGGTGTTTTAGCATTAATTAATTTCAAATTTTTGTTCCTAGTTCAACATTAGCTTAGTCTTCAGAAATTTCTCAATTCAAATTTGTTTTTCTCACCAATTTAGATAGTTTTAACATGAGCACTACTTGATTCCCTCCATGTGGATCGACCCATTACTTACTCACTATACTAAGTATAGTAGTAGTTTTGGTTTTACAAATTTTATTTGATAGGCCTTGGTTAGGAATTTTCCAATGACCCTAGTTGAGTGCCTCGTCAATGAGACATTATCCGAACCATGGGTGAGGTTTAAGGAATATCAGAATGCCCCCATCACGGAATTGCAAAATGGGTTTTGTATTAAACATTCTATATGGGCTGAAACAACTCAAGCAAAACGAGTTTGGATGCCGGAGCTGAAGGTCCTATCATGAACAAAAGTGAAGATGAGATTGAGGGCATCATTGAGGAAATTGTTGACATCTATACAACTTGGCATAAGGGTGAGCGAGCTCCCTCAAGGCAAAGCAAAGGCGCGGTCCAATAACTTGGTGAGGGCAAAGTGGTAGAGAAGCTCTTGAAGGGAATCAAGGCAATCGTGGAGAAATCTCTTGAGAAGGGGGGGAATCTCCTCCTCTCAAGCGATTCCACCCACCCTTCTTAAGGGCCAAGGTAAGTCAAAGCCTCAAATGTATAATTCCATGCCAAATGGTGTTATGTTTATTAACAATTGTTGTGCCTATGATCATCTATCTTCTTATTGTCTTGTGCAAAATGTGTCCTTAATTGATGAAAACTATGTTGATGAAATGCCTTGTGACTATGATTTTGAGCAATATAACATGATGAGTGACAATGGGGCAAGGCCACAGTTTGGTGGCAACCCGAATGCTTTTGGGCCAATGAGGGCAACCAACCAAGCCAAATGAATGGATTTGGTTACYAAAACAACTCTAACCAGAGTGGCTTCAACCCTCAAGGAGGAAATGGTTTTGGTAACCAAAGGCAATTCAATCAAAGAGGATTTGGCTATCAAAACCAAACTTTGTGAATGATAGTTATGGTTTTGGCAACCAAATCCCAAACCCCCAAAGTTAGGGGGAATAACCCAACTTTGGGTACCAAGCTAACAATGGTGGATATGCCAATTCCCAAACTCAACCCCCTTTCCAAACTACTCAATCTAGTCCTTATTGCCAACACCCAAMTTTTCATGGGGCATGCAAGGGCAATTCATGGGGCTAAGAGGAAACCAAGTTCCACCCCATTTGAACAACAATCAAAGCCAACAAAATGTCCAACCACATCCCACTCAAAACAAAAACATTCCTATCATCCAACACCCTCAAGACTAAGAGTTCCCAAAAGAGGACAAGCAAGAATTCTGAGCCAAATTGAAGGCTCTTGAGGARAACATGACCAACCTTTCCCAACAAACGCCCAAGTATATCCAACCTTCCCAACTAAGTGCCTCAAATGCAAGAAATGATGGGGTACACATGATGAAATCAAAGGAGGATAAGGGAATTGGTGAGAATGGTGAAATGAAGGGTGAGGTAAGGAAAGAGAAATTGAGAGAGAGAACCAATGAGCAAGAAAAGAGTGACCAAGGAGAGAGTGTCAAGAAACAATGGATTGATGAGAGTGAAAAACCCAAGGAGGTGAAAGCAATGAATG
>SNQN01006515.1:0-22712 GCA_008642245.1 Bassia scoparia | reverse complement strand
TTTATTTTTGTTTTTTTGGGAAAAAGGATGAACCTTTTACAAATGATGGTGTAATATGCAATGTATGTTTGAGTCTAGTCTAACTAACGACGATCATGATCTATATGCTTATGTGATGTGTTAAGTCTGATATGTACAAGGTAAGAGTCCTAGTCACATATGCTCTCAAGTAACCACACAACATGATTTATGAGTTCAACACACCTAGGGTCAGTTCTAGAGTACTGATGGTCGGCTGGGTAAGTCCAAAGATGTACCATGCCTAAAGTAGAGCTTGGTTCAGTTTTCACCAACTAGCAATTAGCGATGTATGCAAGATACTCTTATGCACACGCATCAGACACGTGACACACGGCATGGCGGGATAGGACTTGCCTTAGCCATAGCGATCAAGTTAACCACATGCAACCAAGGTAGTTCCCCCCTTATGGTAGTCTCGAGCATAGAACATGCCCATATTGAGACCAAGGTGCCTAAGTTGTGACCTTATGCGAAGAGGTCACATGCAAAATGCAACAAATTCAATAAACATGATGATGGAATTACGAACTTTTCAAGTTCTGTCCACTTCACCTAACCGGTGTTATCCCCAGTGAAGTCGCCAAATTGTTAGACGTGGGCCGCGCCCTCAGCGTATAGCGGGCCGCGGTCTTGGTACTACATCGAGGTGCTTATGCGTGGCTTGAGGCCACGGAATCCCGCACGTGAGTCTTGGGTAGTGTTGTCGAATGAGGGGAGTCGCCACCGTGCCTAGAAGGTTATTCACGGACGCCGAAACGTTGGTGCCAAAACAATGGCCCACGTCAATCAAGTAACCAGTCGTGGTTCGGGACATGGTACGAATCAGATCTGTAACCCAATTCGCCCGCATGTAGCGGCCTCTATTCGGTCTATGTAATTCCATTAATCATGATTATTGATGCAACTAACTTACGTTTTTTAGCACCTAGAACGAACTACCTAGAATTACTATGAAGTGTGTTACTATTATTCACAAGCGACTACCTAACCTAGAATTGTGACCACTTTGTATTAATCATGTTAAACGGTGCCTATAACAGGTTGTCCATAGTTAATCTGATTTAAAGTGATTCACATAATTCCGGTCTTTGTTTAGCAAAACATATACAAACTATACAACAACAATGACAATTGACAATATGCAATAAGATGAAGTGCTTAAACTTCAAGTATAGCAAACTCATTCTACCTAAATGCAAAGAAAACAAGTTAGTTTGTAAAACGCAATGAAACGAATCCTTTGCCTTGAATCGCTACATGAAACAAAGAAAATAATGGTTAGTCCTTAAAAAACGCAAAGCGCAATGGATCTTTCGCCTTCAATTGCTATACAAAAATAAGAGTTGTTAGTATTGACAATGAATAATAATAATGAAATGAAAACCAAAAACCAAAAAAACCTTGAACAAAGTGAAAAACCTACATATTTCATGAAAAATTAAAAGTGATTTCTACATAGCTTTATTATTATTAAAAACTCATAACAATGTTAGTCAATATTAAAGAAAAAGAGAGTTATTGGTGAGTAATCTCAGATTCAACCTTTGTTATCGCTTGTTGATTCGCAAGAGAATCGATGCTTTGAATTAAACGAATGTATGATGTGTTTAAGTGTTTTCGAGAGAGAGAGAGGAGAGTATGCAGTGTATGAAATCGTGTGAGAGTGTGAAAGCGTGCTCGGACTGAGCAAGGCAAGAGTGTATTATAGGCAAGAGGCAATTTTCGAGCAAATAAACCCTACGTATATACGCTGTATATGAGCGTATATACGTGCTTCCTGCGTATATACGCTCGTATACAGCGTATATACGCTGCTTTCTTTCCATAATTTTTTGAATTCGTGTGTGTATTTTAGCGTATATACGCTCCTGTTGGTAATATACGCTCCTGATGAGCGTATATACGCTCACAGTTGCGTATTATACGCTCAATATTTCGTATATATTTTCCAAAACTCGAAATATTTCGATTTCCTCCGATTTATTCGTGATTTCCCTTGATTCAACGCACTAGACACCTTGCTCTCCAAGCAGGAGTTCTAGAATGTTCTAGAAGGTTCACGTATTTCCGGGATTTTTCTAATTATTCGTGTATTTTCTGCGTATTCTGCGTATTTAACATTGCAAAATTCATAGAAAATCATAGAAAAATCAGAAAAATAATTTAAAATACTGGCGGATTCAGAAAATGTGACGGACATGATGAACATCAAAAGCATGAGAATCGCCTTTGAAACCTTTTGAAAAACTTTGAAACCTTTGAAAAAACCGAAAGAAAGTATTTTTGCCTGCTTTGACCTTTGCTCAATATTTCCGAGTACGACTCGCGTATTTCCAACTTTTATGAATCAAAGCATACTTTTCTGATTCAACAAACGCGAGACGCGTATGTTTCATCACGGATTATCATTCGGGAGACACATTTTCAGGTGTCTACAGCTAGTTTTAGGCTTCGTTACTGTTTGGCGTGATGTGTTTGCTAAATTTAGCCTTAAGGGTTTGAACTTATACACTAACATATTCTTCAAGCCATATTTTTTGCGAACTTTTAATTTGCAGGTGAGATCTTTTGCATTGGAAAGTAGACTCGAGAGCTTTCAAGAGTATATTAAGAGCTACAATCTGATCACCGAGCTAGAAGTTATGGCCGATTGAAGTTGAGTAGTTCAATTAGAGCAAACACGCGCGCACATGCCTCCTCAGACCGCTCGCACATGGGGGCCCGTCCTACAGGGTGTCCAGTCAATTTCCAAAATAAAAATGAACGGCGGCATTTGAGGAACTTCCGCACCCTGGCCCGTGCATCCAGGTAGCCCACGCATGGGCACGTGCTGCAGCTCCTCCTTCACTTTCCAGAATGTTTTTGGAGTGGGCGCGCATTGCAAAGATTGGCCCACGGCCTAGCCCGAGCATGGGCCCGCGCCTGCAGCCTTTCCAATAGCATTTTTGAGCAAGCGCGCATTCGAGGTTTGGCCACAATCGAGACGTCTCGGCCTGCGCATGGCCCGCGCCTATGTGTCGCTCAGATTTCGTTGACTTTTCTACGTTTGACCAAGTTGACTTGACTTTGGAGGAGTATTTGGCACATGTGGAAATTAATAAAGGCTTCTGTAATATTTATGAGCTTTGTAATTGAGCCATGTATATATAGTTTTAAGAGAAAAACAAGTAAGGAGGTAGAGATAGCAATAGAATAGATTGAGAATTACATTTTCGTATTTTAGAAAATTTATCTTTGCTAGTGTTTTGGGCATTATGTTGATCATGGTTCAATCTCTGGAGATGGTGTGAATGCGATTTGTCTTGCAATTGATCAGTTTTGTTTTGATAGGACTAAACACATTGGTGTGTTTCATTTGGTTTGGTTGCAAGTTCTTTTGTTGCTTGAACTAGTTGAACGCTTTTGTTCGTGTATGAGCAAGACCTTATGGGTGTGCTCAAGGTGGAGGCAATCCCCGCCCCGGATTTGGTGGCGTTTGTTTTGGTTCGCTTGGTCATAGTTTGCTTTTTGTTTGTCTTGCATGTATTGATGATACAAGTCAAGGTGGAGAATTTGTTTAGTGTGACTGTATTATCAAGTCATAATTTGTATATGGAGTAAATCAAGTCATTAGCTTGTTTACGAAGTACGTTTGACAAAGTACACAGCGACGTTTGATGGAGCATTTAGGGCTTGCGTTTTGTATGTGAAACTGCGGTAGTATGGTAGTTTATACTGCCATATCACAAATTTTGGCTTTTGTTCACTTGGACTTCATGCATTGAACTTGGGCTCAAGCAAGCATTGACTTTGTGAATATTTCTTGCTGATTGTTTTGTCAATCCTGTGTTATATATATTATATATATATATATAATTGATATATATATATATATACTCATATCTTTGATTTATTGTATGTATTTATATGTATGTATATATGTATGTATGTATGTATATATCGATATTTTTTGGCTTTCTTGTTCGGCAATTCTCGTATTATTTGTACTCCTTATCTTTTGTACTCCCTATAAATAGTTGGTTAGGGTTAACTGTTCATTAACTTAAGCTACTTTTGAGTGGAAACACATTCAGAGTACCAGAGAGTGAATTCGAGAGAATACCAGTCTTCCAATTGTATTTAATTTGAATCTTCATATAACATATTCGTATCGGCCAGAAGGACGTAGCTATCGCATTGATAGTGAACCTCGTTAAATTTTGTGTGTTATCTTATTTGTTTGTTTTTATAGTTTGTTCGATTTCGGTGCTTCCGTCACAACAAATGTTACTATCATCTCAATGCACAATATATGTTGCATACTCGATGTATCCAAGTTTTTGTATAGTCCTATAAGTACGGTTTATCCAAGTTTTTGTATAGTCCTATACCTAACGATTTATAGGAAATGCAATGCCAAATAGGTGGGGTAGTTATTGTTATTCTTTTCACATGCAAATGGTGAAACGTAGCCGAATCATCGACCAAAAGGCAACTCACAAAGATTTTTCATTTCTTCTCTTTGAACGGCAGGGTGTTTTTTTTACGGTATGTATGTGTACTTGAATGGGTCATTTGAAGTACATTGTGGAACAAAATTCAAAACAATGCCTCAATGTATACAGTAGATATAAATTTTTTAACGTAGATGAATTTCAAGTCGTGGACGGATTTATTTTACTTCCTTTGTTTTTTATAATGTGCAAACAAATTAGTTTGTACAGACCCTAGATAAATCATGTGATAAGGAGGGAGGTAGRGAGTTGATGTGCCATGTGGAACCCCACCTGTTACGTGTCGACTCAACTTTGTATCAAGCGAACCAAGATGACACGGCCCAACGGTCATCAATCAACCTAAGCTAATCAGAGACAAATTGAAAATCAGATGTTTGTACATCAAAATGGTAGTAAAGAATATTCAAAGGTGTGGATGAGTGACAAGTGTCACGCTGTCAGGCTAAGCTTCCAAGRGTAAGGGTAAAGCGCCAATAAATACCCGAAGAAGTCATTAATTACACATATCYAATTCTCTCAAYAACCTACCATTTAGGAACTTATGTCTATACTTTCTCTTTCTAACTCTCATATCAATTTTATCYTTTACAATTATTTACTTATTAGGTATCGGAGGGGAGATAATGCGAAAAAGAATTATTCTCCTTTGTACAAGTACTAAGGAGTTAGGACGTGGACAAGTGCCAAGGACTTGAGCATCCAGTAAGTGCTAAGGTTCCACTCATACGTCCAATTGAGGTCAACTCCCTCGATATARCATTGACTGGAAGCCTCCACCTTTGTCTCAATCCTGCAACTCAAAGAAAATATTGTGACATAACACATTGCACTTGCTACAACAAAAGTAATGATAGGTAAAAACGAAAGAAAATATTTGTTGTGCAAAMTTTTTTATAGTATATATTTGAAACCAAAATTTTTGTCCTACAAAAAAAWTATTTTTATTGCATGTGTCATCTTAACGTTTTTCACCTTTTCAAATTTCCCCTTGCTTTCATTATTTCATGACAAGCAAGTGTTTTWATGATTTTCTTTTTCATCTAAAAAGATCACTTTTCTTATTTATCCTTCGTGCCCTAATTCAATTCATAATTCTAGTCAAATTTTGTTACTTGAGCAAATATGAGTTTAATTTGTGCCAAACTCTCTGAATAAATTTTGAACATAAATAACCCTTTGCATTAAAAAACAAATCCATGGTTTGAGGTATTTCAAAAAATTATTTCTAGGATTTAATGATTTTTTTATTAATTCCAACTTTGGTAGTCTCCTGAATTTGGTTCTATACCAAAATTTGTTTTTATTTTATACGGTTAATTATTAGCTTTTCTGATGTGGCACTCTTAATTAGTTTTAACCTTTTGATTTTTATTTGATGAAGTAAAACAAACACTTCAATACATTTAATCAAGTATCAAATGAAAAATTAAAATTTTAATCAATTAATAATTTACACCGAATTAAATAAGAGTAAGTGTTAAGTGTTACACTCATATAAATAGAAGTTTTAATATTGTAAACGTGTGACTGTTGCGGTGCTCTTTTGTAGTATTTTATAATTTATTTATTTTTTTTGTTAAGAATTCTTTTCTTCGTTTACACAATAAATTCCATGAAACAAAACAGTGAATTTGACATGTTCACCTACATATGGAACGAACCAAAGTGCTAAGTAGAAAAGGATATAAGAGTAAGAGTGTAAGACTAAAGCAATTCAAATTAATAAATATTATTAATTTTAAATAATAACATTTTCCTAATTTGGGAATAATGGACGAAAATTATTTTAAATTTTTYCGGACATTGCTACATCTATCGCCGGGTAGTTCAARTGATATAATTTTAACAAAGGATATAGTTCAAGTGAAAAATTCTGCAATTTCCATGCAACACAATAAACTTTGATTTCTGCAGCAGGAATTGTTACAATATGAGCAATAAAAATATGATAGTGCTTTTCACATGATCGAAGAAACAATTAATTGATTATATATAATTCTCATACAATGACATATATAATAAAAATCCAAGAAAATTAGATAAAAATAAGTTCAACCAAGACATAGAATACCGAATTGCCAATACACTACGCATACGTTCACCTTAATAAATTGATTGTTTCTTCTAATAACTCTCAAAAGACCAATACATGATAAACTCGATCAAGCCCCAGTTAGAGAAGGTGATGACGAGGAAGACTCGGTTGCATACTCGTTGTTAATAACCTCCCTACGGTGGAAGCTCCGGTTGCAGCCACAAGCGGCACAAATGAGGGCGAGTTCGGTGCCTTCTTGACCACTTGCCATAAACTCTCTACAACCATCTAGGGCATACCCTCCAATATTAGCTGCATGGTTCTTTTGGCACTCTAAATACCTTACATTATTTGTACTCCTATATTCTTGTGTAACTACTCTCTTTAACACAACTTGCCTGCTTTTCCTCATCTCAATCTCAGTCAATGTAACTTGAGAAAAAAGATGTATGAAAGGTTGGTTGGTTGGTTTAGTTCTATTAATTTGAACTAATAAATTCAACCCTAAGTTGCATATGTATATATAGCTTGAATTTGGAATCATTGAAATGGAGCTTTAGGGTCCACTTCCAAGAATAAAGTTCTACCATGCCAATTATTTTTCATTTTATTTTGCTCATGAGCGTTCAGGACGTTAGATAAATTACAAATTATATTTCATAAAATAATATAAATATTAAAATACATGTCACAATTACGCGCGAACGATACAATTATTACAAAAATTTATTAAATATTTCAATTTTAAGTTACCTTATTTAACGTTCAGGAGATACTTGTTAACTTTTTAATTTGCCTTTTATTATATTTTTTAATTTTGTTTACTTAGTGAAAATTGATATTCGTTTCCTTTCACAAAGTAAAAACATTATTGAATGGTCCTCTCTTAATGAAATGATCGTTCAACTGCCCACCACACATTAATACAAATATATAATATATACTCCCTCCGTTTTTATATAGTTGTTCCACTTTTTATTTTTGGATGTTTTCAATTAATTGTTTCAAACCAATCTATAAATAACTTTTTTACTTTTACCTACTTTATTTACTTTAACATTATTGAATTACTCATTTCTAAAGTCAATTTTCAGTATTTTATCCAATCCATTCACTCAAAATTATTTTTTTCCCAAAAAATTTCATTCACGCATTTACTCTTTTACCTCACTTACTCAACTTTTTTTACCTAACTTACTCATATATTTTATCTAACTCAATCAACTCTTAAAAACCGTGTCAAATTGATATGGAACATCTAATAAAAAATGAAGGGAGTACTTTGAATGTTGAGTAATGATTTAATACGTAATTGTAATTTTGTAACATGTCTTAAAATGATAATGAAGTTCTCACTTTGCCCTAAAGAGTGATAGTCTTCTTAAGGAATAACCAGCTATGCTGGATGACTAGATTCAACTGACTAAAGTCACTTTACTGACTGATCAAATATTATTAGCAAGTTTAGGCTAAACATATGGCCCATCAAACTAAAATTTGTTTGCCCAAGTTAGACTTAAAGTGACATCAATTAATTGGTTCAAAATCAAGTGTCACACATAAGAATGTCTCATGTTAATATGTCTAGATTTTCATCATGAAACTTGTTATATGCTCTAGAGTCTACACAAAGTAGCTTCCCTATCATAGAATATAGAGATGGTTGACATCGATTGTGGCCACAACTTAATATCTAATGACATGTTTCTTGAGCAATTATGCTTCTTTACCGTACCTATTGGCGCCAAGGCTAGAAATTCACCCTAAAAGGTGAAGTGAGTAATTGAGTAATGCAAAATACAACTCCACCTAGGGGTTTACATGAGTCGAGCTTGCTCGAGCTCAACTCGAAGTTTTCACAAGTCGAGTCTCATCTATGATCAGCTCTAAAGCTCACAAACATGTTCGAAATATTATTTTTTCCTTATATATAGTTTAATAATTATAAAATTATTAGTATATTATTGATAAGTCTAACAAAAAATATAACATTTATAGCTATTGAATATTATAAACTCTAAAAACTCATTATATTGCTATAGTTTCCGAACACCAATATAGTTTTAATGTATTTTGAACTTGATTTTTAAGACTCGATAAGGCTGAAGGCTAGGCTCGAGCTAGAGGATGTTCATCATGAGCCGAGCTCAAAGAATCCAAAGTTCGGCTCGGCTTGTTGACACCCCTAACTCCACCGAGCATAAAAGTTGCACGAGTTGTGGATTCGTTATCGTCAATACTAGTTATCAAACTACCATCTAATGAAATAACTCTCAATAATTGCTTGAAATTTAATTTAAAAAAAACACTAAGAATTTTTATTCTTTATACTAAGTAACCAAAAAATCTTGCTTCCAATATTGTTTGGTGTTCGAGACTAGGTTACTTGTAAAACTTGCAAGTATACAAGCACCAAATGCAATGTTTGTCCTAGTACAATGTGACGCATACAATAGACTATCAATTGCACTATTATACTCAAGTTTTTGGGTTACGAGCAGCAACTTGTAAACCCTACAATTTTCATTATCAAGATTGAATCATGGGTTGTATAGATAATTTACTTTTCTAACGTCTGAATGCTTAAACTTGTTGATCAACGTAATGACTTTGACTTAATGCATAACCTCATGAGCAGCTTTTAAATGACTTTGACTTAATAATGCATAACCTCAAAGATCAATTCCATTCATGTTACTTCGAAGATCAACATATCATCACCATTCACCAACATATAGACATATGATGACCCCATAATCCTTTGTACACTTAGAATATATGTTCTTATTTGCAACATTATAAGTAACCCATCAGACAATAATATTTAATAGACAAAAGTTAACGAGTGTCCTCGATGCGTTAGATAAGAGATATAAAGTGAAATTATTAAATGAATTTAAACAATAATTACATCGATTGACGCGTGATTTTGACATGCATTCCAAAATTATGTCATTTCCTTCCACATGTGTATTGTAGAACACTATATACAAAATATGACAATTTGATCTCATATTTTGCATTGGTAACACCTCCACATATCCTCAATGCCCAAAATATCAAGTTCATATGCACCAACCCTATCAGTCAAGAATCACATAATCGTTAGAACATCCTTGATGAGAATTTTTTAGTTGTTCCTTCGTAAAAGAGATTGTTTCCCAAAAGAATGGGACACCTACAAGAACCAACTAATAATATAGGGCCATTCGGTTCTTGGCATTGGTAACCCAAAATGATCATCAAGTTTGGAAATTACTGAAAGATTGGGCAAATAAAAATGGGGAAAAAGAAAGAGTGAAGGCGAATTCGTTACAAAATTGCTTATTGCATTACAAGTCACACCCCTAATGTATGTACTCAATTGAGTATAATAGTGACAAGACTACAACAGCACAAGTAGAGCACCTAATTTTGAATTCAGTCTTTTATATTCGTGTCAAGCATGTCAACTTGCATACATAGACGATTCAAACCCCTAGAGGCCTTGATCCAACTAGCCAGTTTAATAATAATAATAAAAAAGTTTCGTCTTGTTACTTGGTTGCGTCAATAATTAAATGAGTTAAATCACGAAAATTGTTATACATAGGCGAATAGCCGGTTTATTTCGAATTTTCGATATTAGTAAAGAGGAGAAGATAAGAGAAATGAAGAGATAAAAATGAAGGGAAAGGAAAAAAGAAGAGATATTAAGTTTTTTTTTATATGTTTGGTTTGAATGGAGGAAGTAGAAGGAATCCATTATTGATTAGACATTAGATAGCAAGGTAAAGGAAAGAAAGGAGAATCAAGTTAATTTTCTTACGTTTGTTTAAACATTAGTGTAAGAAGGGAAGAGAATGTGACGTATATGAAAGGATAGTTATCCGCGACCATAATCCTAAATGTCTATTTATAATATTCTCCTTTTTGTAATTCATCCATCATACATTTTAGAAAATTCCCAACAGTTTGTATACATATATACTAGTCTTTTATATGCACGCGATGCGTGCGGCTTTATTTTTATCTTATTATTATTTTAGTGTTCTGTGAATTTATGCATGGGGTTTTTTTTATAGATTTTTTGTTGTCTTTCCAAAGATCTAGTCTTGATTTTTTGACATTAAGTCTTGTTTATTTTATGGGACAAAAATAAAATCATCATAAAATCGAATATAAGTTGAAAAATCATTGAACATTTAGTCATTTACCATTAATTGAATTCTCGTTTTTTTTATGTATTGAAATTCAACATTATTTTTACTTATGTACATCTTATATCCATTATACATGTTTCAAAATACTAAAAAAAATCTATGGATTAAAAAACACACTAAAACATAAGTACTTGGTGTTTTATTGAAATTCTATTTTCCCGTGTTATCAGTAGTCATTTTTTTGTATCTCTTATTTATCAGAAAATTAGATGCATCGTAAAAATATTTTTTCCCCTTCATTTATTTGAGAGTCAATTTAAACATTCAATTCTATAATATTTTGTTTTACTATTACCTCATTACTTGTGATTTTTTTTAAAAAAAAATTGTAATTTGAGTGAATTATGCTTTAATTTGATCCTAGTTGATTTTTGTGCATGGATTACATGTTATATTTGGCAATATTTTTGAATTATATGTAACATTAATTGTGGAATTGATTATGTTACATTTGGCAATTAATTTGAATTATTTGTTGAATGATTTCTTTGTCTACTTTTATAAGTTAAGTGAAGGACATATTTGTATTTTCTAAGGGGAGACATCATTGCTCCCCTTTGGCTTATATAATAGAGATATGAAACACGACCTATACTTTATTAAAGATGTAATTAAAGTAGAGAGTAATATTAATGAATTGGATCATTTATTTGGGCCAAAATATTAAATAGCCATTGAATACATACAATCATTTCCGAATAATCCACCCGGTTCATATATTTCGCACGTAAATAAGTCACTAATGATGTCATTATTGACACATGTCATAGTCTCAACAAAAAATTTCCCACCAAAACGCATGTGACATCATCTTCATTTTTTCTAGAAAATCTTTATTTAACTACTTTGTATTAATTGCAATTCTTGAAAATAGTGATTATTGCAAATGAAATATTTCATCACTACATTTTAATATTATTATGAATGTTTAATTCCTTCATCCTTCTCTCAAAAAAAAAAAAGTTTTTCCTTCATCCTTCTTTTTTATGTTCTATTCTATAACAAAATTTACAAAAAAAAAAGAACCCAATAATGATGTAATTTTTTTTTGAGGGGCATAATGATGTAATTGTTAACACATACTATAATATTCTTAACATATTTCCCCGGCCAAAATTACATGTGGCATCATATGATCTTTTTATTAACTTGAAAATCTTTGAGCAATTTATAGTAATTGCAGGTCTTCAAAATAGTGATAAGTGCAAATCTTATATTTCATTACTATATTTTTTTATATAACTTATTTATATAGTTTTTTTTACTCTTTCTTCATCTTTTTATCCATAGATAATTTTTTTTTCTATCCAAACAATCCTTTCAATAATTTTATAGAACACTATGTTGTCATCACTTTTGTTTGCTATTTCTACATTTTCATTTAACAAGTGTGGAGAGATTATTAAAAATAAAATAGAATACCAATTAACAATATTTTTTCCTACATAAACTATGCATTGCACGGGAAGCTATTCAGCGTATTCTAGTTCCTTACTATAGAAGGATTGCTAGTTGAATTATGCTTTGCTTATGATAATCTGTGGTGACTGTATAGCAAGCCACACTATAACATACGGTAAGTCCTAAGTCCTAAGTCCTAACCTTAATTCGTCGTTGACCTCATGCTAAAACATTGTACTTTGTAGTAATTTAATTCTCTTATATCTGAAGTGGTCTCACACCATCAATTACGGGTGTTACTGTGCAATGGTCACATTTTTGACTATCCGTTTTACATACTCCATCCGTTCTATGAAATTCTTACTACTTCTCTCATATAGACATTTGATGAATTTTCTACCACTCTCACTTTATTCCATTTTAAAAAACGTCATACTATTATTTTAATTGTGGTGGTCCAACATGTGGAACCATCATACCACTTTCAATACACTCATTTGTACCAAACAATACAATTTTATTTGTTTATCTCTTTAATCTAAATAAATTATTTAATCCCACTTCTCATATTACTCCTTCAGTTTCAGTTTGTTTTTTACGTTTCCTTTCGTGGTGTTCCCTTTTATTTTTTATATTTCTTTTTTCATACTTTATCTCATATTACTCTTTATTTATTTTTTCACCATTCTTGATTTTTCACACAAACTTATCTCATCCACTCATTTTAAATATGTAATGATTGACTTTAATTTTATTGCACACATCTCAAACAAATTAAAAGAATAATACAACTTCCAAGTAATAGTAACATAATTTGTCCAAATATCAATTTCTTTAAAAAAAAATTGAAACGGAGAGAATATATTAATTTCTATATTTTAGATCATACCCATATAGTGTATGGTAGGAATTTCATGAAACTAACGGTGGAAGTAAAAGATTTAATATTACTCGGGGACTCCATGTTATATATAATTTATTAAGAGATAAAAGTACTATTATTGTTATTTGGTGCAATAAGTTATAAGGGCAAGTATATTTTTAATATTTGGAGAAATGAAGATTCTAAAGTCTAGCCACAACGATCAAAGATGAGGTTGAACCAACGCTTCAAATCCCTTCCAAAAAGTTAAAGTATTCTTCTCCAGAAAGAACACATTTAAGTGGTGTAATAATCCACTTTTGCCACTACTATACCATTATAATTAAGAAGGCGCTCCTTGATGATGAACACAAATTAAAGATTTCAATATATCCTTTTCTAATTTCAGTTATGCATGTCATCTCAATTTTTGCTAAATTTCTTTATGTCTCACTCCAACAACTCTAGTACCCTAGGCCTTCATTATCAATCATAATGAAAATTTTGAACACAAAATCATATAATAAAATCATAAAGACCAAAAGTGGTGCACAATTAAAAAGATTCCTATAAAAAAAATTCAATCAACCTTGAAAAAATCAGTCAAATTGGTTCTTAAGATACCTAAAACAAATAAAACGAAAAATGATTGAGCAATTTTGAGGACTCTTAAGTATCAATCCTCTTAGATACACTAGAATAAAATACATTATTATATATGCAGTAAAAAAATAGAGAGAGAGATTACGTATAGTGTTAATGTATTCCTGAGTATTGAATATTCAATATTAAGAGGATTGCCAACTATTAAGGTCACTCAACTAGTCCCCGAATCAAAATTCAATCTTGTTACGAAACATGAAATCACTAATGACATGTTTTAGGCAAGGATAAGACATCAAATTAAGCAATTAAGATGAGACCATATCACTTTAATTAAAATTTAAATTAAGGTCCACATATCTAATCTTGTTGGTTGTTAAGGTGGAGTAATTTCATGTTTGTTCCATTAAAATTAAAGTTAATGGATTAATGACTATGTGAAAGTTCTTTGTTGTGCCAATTTCGATCTTCCCGCTATTCATTAAGCGTCGTGGTGAAGTTTGGGAGAATTTCGACGAATGATCCAGCAATAGAATAGCTTTTGTATATATGGAAACCATACTTTACCTCTATTTTTCTATTCTTTTGCACCCTTATTGTCTAATAATCACACTGGCTACATTGACATGCTACGAGCCTACCGTATCTTTAAACCCCACAGGGGCTCTTTGTGGGTGGGGTTTCCCTTATCTTTCTTCCTCAGTTCTGAAATAATATAATCCCTTGATTATTATTCATGTATAAGTCAGTATATATACAAGAAGATATGCCTACAAATCTACAATTATGGGATGGCAATATCTCAGAAATAACCAAGTCAAACKTAACGATATAKATTYCTATAAGTAAGMCCTAATAAATGGAAATAAATAACTACAAAATGTACATTATTTTATACTCTAACACACCCCCTCAGTCGAAAGGGGAGGTTCACGGACATTGAGACTGGTGCGGAAATCATCAAATAATATAAGGGGTAATCCCTTAGTGAAAATATCAGCAATCTGATAACGAGAGGGTACATGACGGACTCGTACTTCGCCACGAGCGACCTTTTCCCAAATAAAATGAATATCCATATTTCAATATGTTAGTGCGCTGGTATTGAACTGGATTCCCAGAAAGATTAAATAGCACTAACATTATTCACCAGTAGACCAAATTTCTAATCCAAAGGACTCGAATAACTACATTAGCACCCCGATATTCAGCTCAGCAATGAATGGGACAGAAGTAGGTATATTCGTACTTGAAGGACAATGACACCAAATTGTCGCCAAGAAAGGGACACAATAACCAGAAGTGGGACCGTCTCGTAGTTTGTCAGGAACAACCACCCCAATCCGAAATCATATAGGTAAAACTAGAGCCATTAATAGGAGAGGGAGAAAGATGGAACCAAAATGTAACGTACCCTTAACATACGCGAATATACGTTTGAGAGCACTCACTATGATGATCATGGGGTCATGCATGTACAAAAACAAATCTGTTGGACAACTAGGTAATGTCCGCGTGAGTGAATGGCAGATATTGCAGAGCGCCCCGGCTAGGCTTCTATACTTGAGACGAGCAGAAACTTCTCACCAGAAACTGGCACTGACCTTAGTTTAGTGTCAACCGGAGTAAGGCAGGTTTGTATAGTATAACCCGCACGTTCTAATATTCTTCGGTCATACTTCGTTTGTGAAGAAACAAACCACCCTGTGATCTAGTCACGGACGAGATGGCCCAAAAATAATTCAAGGAAAACCCCAATCCTTCATCAGCAAACCCAAGATTGATTTCATCAGCATCTATAGCAATAGTTAGGTAATTAGAGGATCCCATATTTTATTACCTAACAGAGATATTATGCCGATTTACTGTGTAGTAAAACCAATGTGGAACAAAATTCAGTCAACCTTTTGTACCAAGCACGAGGAGCTTGCTTTAAGCCCCATATACAAGTTTCTTCCAAGTAAACACGCATAATCGGGATGCACATGATTCTTATAGCCCCATGGGCTTGATGCATGTAGACGGCCCGCCTTTTTAGATTACCATGGAGGAAAGCATTTTGACATCTAACTGGTGAATGCGCCAATTTGTGGATAAGAAAAGGACTATAGCACTGTCCGAATGTTAGCTTGGTTTGACCACTATGGCTAAAAGTTTCGCCACAAATCAATTCCAAACCTGTTATATTTTTTCCATCACCTACAATGACGGGCTTTATGCACTCTCAAAAAGAACCATAAGATATTCTCCTTATGATAAAAAATCCGCATTGAACGAATAAATTTCACATTAGCGGTGGACGGCGGCACCAAATCCCACGTCTATTTTTAATAAGAGACATTAAATTCATCAATCATTGCCAATTTCCAATTTGGGTCCACGCAAGGGCCGTAACGGAGTTACGAGGAACTTTGTGAGATTTAGAAGCGATAGTAGTATAAGCATGAGAGAATGATTTGGATTAGGCTTATAAATTCCATTAGAGACTTCTAGTGACAGGATGTGGGCCTGAAATAGGAACAGGCCGGAGGAAGATGAATTTTGTTGGGGCTGGATGTCAATGAGGAAAAGTTGGCCAGATGGTGTCGTGGCCAAAGGAGAAAACAATTGGTGATGAGGAGAGTGGAACCGGGCTGGAACTTATGGGCCAGCTGGAGAGAGAGGAAAAACGGGGAGGCCTACGTGGGCCAATGGTGGGCCAAATAGGGAGAGTGATATGTGGTGTTTTGGGGATTTGGCTGCAGGCCGATGCTGACTATGTGATCAGCACAAATAAGGATGGAGCTTTCATGCAAGAAATTTCATAATCAGAAGTTGTGGTGTATGATTTTTGCAAATGGAAAAGTAGTTCATCAAAATGGTCACATCGGCGGCTAATAATAAGTTTATTAGGTAGACAAATCAAAACACTTATGATAGCAACGGTGCATTAGACGATAGCCCTAAAATACACACGGAGATAGACGGGCTTGCTAGCCTATTCGAATCTTAGTAGACAGGGACAAGATGACTAGCACATGAGGCATCCCAAAGACTCGAATGTGTGTGAATAGGATGGATCTTCTTTGGTATAAAAATTGAGCGGAGGACTTAGGGGCTAATAAGATTTTACAGAAGTATGTTAAGAAAAGTATGTTGCCATTTTTAAACATGAGCCAACGATGGTGTATAATAAGCATGAATGGTGAGAAGAGTTCCTAGATGATCAGTATTAAATTAGATCGAAATTTTCTTTTCGATTTTTCCATTTTGAGGAGAAGGTCATTTAGGACAAGAAAAACGAAGAGAAATGCCATGTATAGTCGGACAAATATCCCATAGAGCATATGAGTATGGGTATTGTACTCCTTCCCATGGGTATCGCATTGAACATTTTAGAACTGCACTTCAAGTTGGAGTCTTATATTGCCGCATGATTGAGTTTGGTGCAAAGGATACAAAAACTTGTTGATTGCTTAAAATAGGAAAAGTCCACAAAATGATTAGTAATCATCTCAAAATATGCAGCATAAATAGACGATGTTCCGAAGAAGACATAAAATGGGGAGAAGTTCCATAATACAATGATGAATAATATCAAAAGGCATCAAAAGTAGGCAGAGAGTAGATATTGTTAGTCGAAAGGCATAGCTTTAACACGGTTTTCCGAGACACAAAGAAGGACAAATCTTAGAGTGTAGAGAGTCCAGTACATTTGTATTAAATTTATTTCGTAAAAGCTGCAAATTGAGCGTCGGGTATGAAACCCCAAGTTCATGCCAACAAAGAGGGTTAGCCAAAAAAAGCAGCAGGAGAAGAGACTGAATTTGGACTTGGTTGGTTAATGGGTAAAAGATCACCCGACACTCATTCACCACCTCAATGATTATGCGTCCCCGTTTGTAAATCATGACAGAAATCCAAAAGGATAAAAAACTACAGACACATGATTATTCAGTAGTAAATTTTCCTCATAGCGAAATTAAATTTTTAATAAGTATGAGCTGCATGTAAGACATTATTTAAAGAGAAGGATTGATGGAGAAGGTATGGACGGTGTGTCCCTAACCACTTAAACATGAATTAGATTGATCCCGGGCAAACAGTAATTCCTTTATTTTCGCTCAAATTAAAAATAAAGACGTAAAAACCTGGTGATTGCCTCCATGTTGAATAGAGGGTGGCCCTCGTCATCCACAACCAATGTCACATTGGGCGGACTCAAAAGACATAGTTATTCATGCCGATTCAATTGTCCGTAGGAGTCCATTGGAGTAGCATAGGCCTGCGTGATGTGTGGTGGGCTGCAGTACTGGGCGCTGGGGAAATAAAACGTTGTTGCTGCCCGGTGGGTTGTGAGGCGAGTACCAGAATGCCAGGCGGAATTGGGCGTGGCCCACAACTGAGCTAGGAAATGGGCAAGGAGGCAGAGGGCACGAGGTAGTTATACCGTATGCAACCATGGAGGTTGGATGTGCGCCTGTCCACCGACAACCCGTCGGACCCACACCACCCTGCTGACCGCCACGAGCCCCTGCGTGAACCGACTGTCTTCTGGCCGCCGGAATTCTTATGCAATTTTTATGCCGATTGTTACTCTGATTTTTATGACAGGGTTTCATAAGACCGGTTGTCCACCAGTATGTTCGAATCCTTGAAGACACCTATGAACACTTCATCTTGTCACCTTGTTGAAGCCTACTGTTTCAAGGCGGATTCCTGCAATGTGGTTTTGGACCGAGGCCTGAAAGAAGCGAAGGCAGTATCTAGCGAATGCCGTATAAGGAAACCCACCTCCTGAAACGCCGGTAAGCCCAGCCACTAGCGGAGGACCAGACGGTGGTCAAGCACCAAGGGCACCGACATTCTTGAGCTTGTCGTAAGGAGATTTAACTGATGCTGACAAACGCCGTGACGGATGGAAGTCACGTAACATAAGTAGAGGAAAATTCCTCATCAAGAGCAATAGCACTGAAGAGTGTGCATTGTCTTAAATAAACCCCGCAAAACGGCTCCATAACATAAACGCCGTAGCTCAGCTCAATGAGGGTATTTAACAGATCGATTAGAGATGTGGAATAGATCACTTTGAAACCAACCGTAGCGTCGAGGAGTCCCAAAGTTTCTTGCGCGTCTGTTGGAAGGTAGGTCTAGATGAGGAAAAGATTATGTGCTGTAGGACTTTATGGGAGCGACAACGGACCTTGAATAATTCAGACCATGTCGCATATTCGCTCACTCAACAGCAAGACGTAACGGGAACATGGTGTTCCTGATGTTAGTAACAACAAGAAGCAGATGAAAATCAGATTTGACCGCCCATGTCGACAGGAAGCTAGGAACCTCCGCAAAAGATGGAGAAAGATGACACTTTTTGCGTTTTTGGGGTATACCAAATCTTAAGGACGTATCCTAAATAAGAATATAATCCGCTTGTTATTATTCTTGGTTAAGTCAGTAGTATATACAAGAAGATTGCCTACAATTGGTCGAACGAATATCGTCACGATAACCAAGTCAACTCTAACGATATACATTGCTATAATAGCCTAAATATAATGGAAAAAAATACTACACAAATATTCATTATGTTTAATACTCTAACAATTTCCATGAGTCTGAATTGAAAATAATAGAGCCCAATAAATCGTTAGGGTGAGGTACATCCAGATCTTTCGACTTTTAGTCTCTATGTAATAGCTTTATATGTTACTAGTTTTTTCCTGCACGCGATGCGTGCGGGAGTATGCTAGAATGCAAATAATTGAGTAAATGTTCTTTAAATCCTTTTATTATAAAAATCTATTTAGTAATTGTCGTAGAACATTAAGAGTTTGTTACCTCATAATTATGTTAAAATTATCTTAACAACATAATTAGAAATTGGTCGCTTGACAGACACAATACATACATTATGGATGATGAACTCCACCTAACAATAGATGTGGTTAAGCATTCACTTATTTAAGAACATTTGATGAACCTCATGGAACATGCAAGAATGAATAACAAATAAAATAAAAATCGGTATCAATAACAAACCATTACACTAATAAGATGATATGAGAAAAGTTGAATAGACATTTAAATACATGACATTTTTTTTAATAATTGGTTTACCAAAAAAATTGAAATATGTTGTTCATAAAATTTAATCAACTTTATCATCCTCATAAAGAAAAAATTGATGAAAACATAAGGAGAAAAAGGATTAATAAACTAAAAATACACCTTCGAACTGCTTTTGTTATTAAAGAAATTAATTTGTAAGAAAATTTCATAAACCAAAGGAATGAAAATTATGAATGATCATAATAATTCATAAATACAGATTAAAAATGTCGAATAAAAAAGTGGGAAAGACTAAATAAATATTTATTTTGATTGTTTACATTAGGGTTTAATAAGAAGTGGAGTGAACATTTACTACTTATCTTAGGTAGATTGATTAAGTTTTTAATTGATTGATAATTTGATATAAATTTTGTAGATGGATTAATTTTTAATTGATTGTTAATTTGATATAAATTTTGAGTTGAGTTGATTAATGTTATAACAATTTTTATTTTTAGCTTTAAAACTCGTTCATTAATTCGAAAACAATTGTGATTTAGAAGTTTTATTTATAAACACAAATTGACAATTATGATTAAGGACCTTAATTTATTCCATCTAAATTTAAATTTATTGAATCATTGCTCTTAAATCAATATATTTGTTATATTAATTAATTACTTAATAATTAATTTGTGTCAACGATTTTTAAAGTTTCCATCCAATTTAAAATTTTTGACTTCTTTTTTAATTGATTGACAAAAAACTTATTCCAAATTTAGCTAGTTATGAATGGTTAAATAGATTGATGATTGTTCCATCTTTTTTTTCCTTTTAAATTTTGTGTTATTACATTTAAAATCATAAGGGCACTATTGTTTTTCATAGGGGGACACCATAGCTCCCCCCGTGGCTAATGAATAGAGATCATACTGCGAATAAAAAATCAAGTTCAAACCAATTACTCATATACTTAAATACAGAGAGACCCTTACCATGTCGTCACATATCATCAAATTTCATAGATCATATGAAATCACGTTTTTAAACACACTATGTTATGTATCTCTTCTCTCGATAAAAAGAAATCATGAATAATTGTTTGCTAGAGCGTTTGCCAGCATTCTACACCACCTTTTATCGTTTAATAGTGTTAAATGAGAGACAATCTTTTAAAATAAGAGTGTGAGAATATCTTGATCTTTGATTCTTACTGGATGGGTGTAGAACCCAAACGTGTCTCCCCAAAGACGAAAAGGGCTCCTTGAATTCAACATACATAGCAGTTCTAGGAAGAGATGAAGTTTCCCGAAGGTACTCAAGAGGGGGGAATTGAGTGCCTATTAAAATTTTTCGATTGTTACCGTGCTGTTTTAGTAGAGTAGACTAGTTGGACTGGTCTTCGCAACGAATGAAGCTGAATAGTACGTATGACACGATATCCGGCAATAATAAATAAAGACACGCAATACGAGGTTCATCCCAACTCTGGGCTACGTCCTCCTACCCAGGTACTTTATAAATCTCTCTGCCGAAATCACAAAAGAAACCCTCATCCACAAATGTTATGTAACTCACACACACAATGTCACCCCACACTCAACCCAAGTGTGCTAATTCGCACTTGAACTCACAAGCCACTCGCTAATAACTATCAAATAAGCACCCATATCACCCACCCCTTCTGTGGTGGATTCAACACAACTCACTTTCTCTCAATTACTCACTTTATGAGTTTACAAAATGAGTTTATTTATCGGCTCAAAGTTCTTTGGCCTCGTGCTTGTTATGAATGGTCTTGCTTGATCTAGGCTTGAAGACTTTGCTCTTTCTTTCTTTTCTCTCAAAGATACCCTTTTAACTAACGTGAGGAAGTGTATTCTGGTCTATATGCATTGATATTTATAGCCGAAAGGCCTAGCAATTACTAGTGGATGAAACCCTAGAAGATAGGGATAAATAAAGATATATCTTACTCCCTATTTTTTAGGAAAGTCCCATAAAGATTATTTTTCCACTACAAGATGATATAATATCTATGTTACTTTAATTGCATCTCAAGTAACTTTACCATATATCAAAATATATTCCACCAAGATCAGTTTAAGTTCCATAAAATGTTTTAAGAAAAACTTTCCAAAAAATTTTTAAGAAACTTTCCAAATCTTTTTCTTGTCTCGAACACTCCCCTGACTGCATAAGCGACCAGAACCACGGTAGCGGCTCGCGGCAACCCATGATCCGCGTTGGGAAACAGTTACAACTGTTCTCCCAACTGGTTAGGGTCAAAGTCAAAACCAAGCTGTTTAGTGCCTTCAACTCTAAGAGAGAAAGTTTCAAAGCCCAATGCCATCAACCATAATACAAGCACTGCAACAAACACATTCATTCATAATACAATAAGACAGACTTTATTCTAATCCTAGAACTAATCTTTCAATGTTCCTAACTTCTCGAAGCTTCCTGTGGATTCTCAATATAATGGGGATCTTCTCGAGTCTTACTCGAAGGAACTTTCTGCTTCAATAGTTGGCATTCGTGTGTGTCAAACCACATTCTATAGCAATTTGTACGATATTAACTTGTTATCATATATGTTACTATCTTTCAAGTGACCAAGAAACAGTATCTCAACTGTTCAGACCAACTGTATTCATCAGAAACCAAGAAGTACATATTCTTGCAACTATTTGTTCATCCACTCAAAACGCTAGGGAGACTCAACAGGATATGACTATGAAATATAGGAGAGCATTTGCAATCTACATTCTCTAATGACCAAGAAGTCATTAAGGGGTACTTAAATTCTTTCGAGAAACTGTGACAGTGTGTCAGCATATCCCTACTCGGCCCTATAACTATCCGTTGAACCCAAGAAAAATCCATCCTTTCGAGGACCAGGTACATCCTTCCAAGACGATTATTCCAAGCCCAACGTCCATCTTCTAAAACCCAACCTATTCCCAACTTTCAACCACCACTGAGGCCCTATGACTAAACCACCATAAAATGGCCTCTGACAAAGAACAGATCCAAACTCCTTGCGAGCCAAGTTCAAA
>SNQN01006514.1:4094-38162 GCA_008642245.1 Bassia scoparia | reverse complement strand
TTATTAATTAGGTTGAGAAAGAGTATGTTTAGTATGGCGAGTAATCTCAGAAAATAAACCTTGTTATTGCTTGTTAATCGAAACAGAATCGAGCTTAGAACTCAAGAACGAATGAATTATTTAGAGTGTTTGAGAGAGTGTATTGAGAATGGAGAAAGAATACGCAAGTGTAGAGGGGGAGAGATAGAATAGCGGTGTTCGGAATGAGCAAGGCAGACACGTATTTATAGGCACGAGGGGAAAAAAGGAGGAGAAAAAACCTGCGTATATACGCAGAGGCCTGCGTATATACGCAGGTCTGCGATATACGCAGGAGACCTGCGTATATATCTCCGCTATTTTTTTATTTCCTCCGATTTTATTTCCATAAATACGTGATTCGCTTTGATATCGACCGTACCTAGACACCCTTGCTCTCCAAGCAAGGAGTTCTAGAGTGTCTAGAAGGTTTCCACGTATTTCCGGGGTATTTTGTATTTTGTATTTTTTTTTATGTATTTTCTGCTATAAAAATCATAGAAAAATAAAGAAAAATCAGAAAAAATAATCTAAAATACTGGTGAGCTCAGAAAATGTGAGAGTGCAATGAAAAGTGGAATTATGGAGATCACCATATAAATTATTTAAAAAATCCTTAAAAATAAATAATTAAAAAAATAAAGAAAATCATTTGCCCCCTTTATTTGTCTTTGCTCAATAGTTCGAGTATGACCTCACGTATTTCCAACTTTTGTGAGTTCAAAGCATCTTTTCTAAGTCGAAACAATCGCGAGACGCGGTATGTTTCAGCACTGATTACTCTTTTGGGGAGACATTTTTAGTTGTCTACAGTTAATCTTCTAGAACATTTCCGATCGTTCTTAATTTTCTGGATTTCTCTTACTATTTCTGAATTTATTTATTCTCAAAAATCATTTTATAAAACTTGTAAAAATCATAGAAAATCAAGAAAAATCAGAAAAATAATCTAAAATACCGGAGAACTCAGAAAAATGAGAAGAACCAAATGAAAAGTTGAAATTATAAAAATAACATATAGAAAATATTCTAAAAAAATCCAAATAATAAAGAAAAAAAGCCTAAATAATTAAAATAATTAAAATAAATATTTTTCGCCTATTATTGGGCCCTCTGTGTATGATTTCGAATTCTACTTTAATTCAAATCATGCAAATGTGTTTGGATTTATGGATGTCGCCACAGCTTTTGAAATTAGATCTATTTCGAAACGTCGTAATTTTCCTCATCGGCTATACAATTTGGGGAGACACTTTTGGGTGACTACAAGTACCATCTACATTGACTGTAACATATAGGGGCTTACTATTTTAGTGTAACATATAGGGGCTTACTATGTGAGTTATCAACACTAAAATCTTTTATAAAATGCTCCACAAATAACAGTTCTTGCTCCTTAATTATCGTCTTTATAGAGGGCGCTAGACTAGACCCCTTATCCAATTTATTCAGCTTTGCTAAAATAGTGGAGGTCTTACTTGCAGCTTCGGCTTGGTCTACTTCATCGGCCCATGAAGTATTCCTCGACTTAGGCTCACAAGCTCTAAACGCTGGGGRAAAATTACCGCATTGCAAGCGCCAAACTCATGGTCTTCCTTCGAACAATTTGCGAGAAAGTCAAGGTCTGATTTAAACACTTATTCCAAATCCAAACTTTCTGAGTCATAGTCTACTAACTCCACATTAGTTGATTTTTCAGTCATTAAAACATCTTCTGCAAAGCTTTCTGTCTCATGGTTGGCCAATTCTTCTTTAGTAGGATCCTTCGTCAAATCTCTAACTATGAGATATTTCTGAGTATTGACAATCTGTAGCTCCTTGGATGATCCCTAAATTATCTCTCTCTGAAGAGCTTCCATGGCTGAATGAGGCTCCGACAGAAAGGTTCCTTCACAAGGTCTTTCTCTCCGATTCTCATCCAAATGAAGCTGGGTCGCTAGAGTATTTCTTTTTAACTTATCTCTTTGAGCATGATCCAAATGAGGTTAGGCTTCAGGAGCATTCTCCTTCAACTTCTATCTAGACATGACCCAAATGAGTTTGGGTTTCCAGAACATCCTCCTTTAACTTTTCTGTCTGGATGGGAACCAAATGAGGCTCCTCCTTGAGAATTTTGTTCCCTAAGTTCTCCCTTCAACCACATTAACTCTTCAAATGAGGCTCCTCAATAGGGACAACAGGGACAACTTTAAGCATTCCCTTTAGCAAAGCTTCCTCATCCACGTGAACTTAATTTGCTTGTAGTTGGATGGCAGCTGCTTCACTGACCAACCTAGCCTTTTTTCTAACTCTTCTCTTCTCTTTAGCCAGTGCCAGATCATCTTCCTTCTTCTTGTCTTCGGTTTCATTTTCACCCCTTTGTTTGACATCTTCCTCCTAGACACCTTAATCTGAACTTAAGACTCTTTCAATATTACTACTCAGTGGGATAACTTTAGGCTTACCCAACCTACTCAAGACTGACACCATAGAAGGTGGTCTAGGAAGAATGACTGATTGAGAACTAGGCACCTACACAATTCGACAACTTTAGGCTTTCTCAAACTGAGGCTTTTCCGTTTCTAGGCACCCAAGTTGGGTTGTTGGGGATGACTTCAGTCCTCACTAATTCATAATGTAACATGTCAACACAATAAGGACACATAGAGAAGCGCAATTCCTTCAGACCTTCCACTGCTTTTTCTTGCAAAGTAAACTTTTGAATTGCCTCCATATATGTCTGGGCTTTTTGGCTATCATTATGATTAACTCCAACAGAAGCATCGTCGGACTGCCCTATATCAATTTCAGCTTTCTTTCCTCTAGGTTTGAAATTAGCAAGGTCYAGCGCCTGGTACTCTTGCTTTGAGATCAACAAACCATTTGTCCTCATATTTTTGTTGATGAAGCCCTTAAACGCCTTACATTGATTAGTTGAGTGTGCAGCACTAAAATGCCACCTACATACATTGAGGTTGTCATAGTCTTGTTCCTGGCATTTTGGAGCAACTAATACTCCTTCCTTAACAATACGTTTGTATAACTTCACAACAATAGCAACACTAGAGAGCTCCTGCATGTCAATACGAAAGATAACATTAGTATCAATGCTAACCATATTACAATTCATCTCATATTGCTCCAATTCTGTAAAAAAATTCGAATCAATTTCACACTCACACATTAGCACTCTTTTCAAGGAAAGTAATATTTCCTTTATCAATCTCATCCTGGATTCTATTTTTGAAAATAACACAATCGTTGGTTTATGTGTGAAGGCATCATGTCATTTACAATACATTTTCCCTTTTATTTCATTGGGGTCTCTAYCCTTATGTCTACCCACTAGTTTAATTTTCTTAACCTTTAGGAGCCAATCAAAGATCTCGTCACACTTTTTGATATCAAAATGTATTCTCTTTTCTGATCGGCCTTAAAGTCCTTCTTTTGAGAAGACTTTTTGTTAACAAATAGAGGACACTTAAATGGTGGGCCTTGAACAATTTAGCCATGGCCACATCAATATGATCATCATCCTGATCTATACCCTCGTCTGTGATATTAGCATATTTAGCATAATATTTGTGTTTTCTTTTGGACTCTTTAGCCAAACACCATTCATACGCCATTACAAGACTAGCCAGAGCCACGAAATCAGGGAAGTGTTGACCCTCAAACTTCTTCCTAAAGGGAAAAGATCTTCCTCTATGTGATCTGAGTGTGCATCATCTTCATGATTGAAGATGAGATTATTAATATTATTTGTATCCTTCTTATGGATCACTTGAGTTGATCCCACTCCTCTATAAGGTGAGCATGAAGAGAGTTTTTCGTAGAGAGAAAATTTTCATAAGACAATCAATGCAATGCAAGAAAATAAATAAAAGATGTGAATTGAACAAATCAGAATGAAGGCCTTGGGTTGAGGTCGATGCGGCAAACAAAGACAATTTTTCTTGCCAAATTAGGATGGAGAGTGCTAGGTGCGGGAACCAAAATCCCTTTGGTTGCGAGTTCTGTGCGGTAAATATTATCATGGTCAATGTGACATTGACTTGTTAGTCAGCAAGAACAATTCTTCTAAGCTTTAGCAGGGGATCGTGGAGAATGTCCTTCTAACTCAAGCTTTAGCACAAAAAGATATTGGAAATGGTTGGACCACCATTGGGTTTATAACTATGCTCTTAGTAATGTTGGGAACAAGGAAATCTCTAACTCGTTTCTTGGAACCACAATGAATGAAATGTGGGACGCAAATACAGGATGGAAATGGAATTTTTAATAAGTTCCTTTTTTCGATTTTAAAGCTTATCCTGTCTTTTGAAATTTCCCAAAATACGAGTCTTAAAGATGTATTTTTTTGGAACCAATCTTCAAGTGGTAGATTTACCATTAAGTATGGTTCATAATTAATCAAATTCTCCACATTTGAATCTCATGATACTCATTAAAGCTTTGTGTGGTCTGCCATTTGCAAAAACTGCATCAAGTTCTTTTTCTGGTTAGCCATGCATGATCATCTATTTGCTGTGTAATTTTAATAGGGTTGCTTGTGGTTTAGTGGACGGTGCATCTTGTAAGCTATGTACGGGGAATTTAGAGACATGTCTACATTATTTGCGTGAATTCACCCACGATTACAAACTTTTGAAGATTTTATTTCTCACTTCCTTAAAATCAACCTTCTTCTATGACRGCACAATTCAAGCAAGGCTTACTATGTGTCTCACTAATTCGAAGTCTTTTCCTCAAGTAATTGGACCTTCTTATTCCCCATCTTTTTAATTTGGTGGTTGTGGAAATGGAGGAATGAAGTTGTGTTCGATAATGGTGTAAATCAACAGTTAGATAAGGTCAGCTTCATTCTGGATAGAGCAAAAGAAGTTGAATATGCAATTATGCGGAAGGATTGCTTGAATAAAATTACTGTAAAAAAATAAGAAATACTTGTGGCTTGGTCTGCTCCACCTTATGGAGTACTCTCACTTAACACATATGGTGCTGCAAAGGGCTGCCCTAGAGTGGCTGGACTAAGAGGTTTTTTTGAAGATTACACTAGAAAATGTCTCMGTTTCTACTCCATGTACTTGGGACACTACTCTTCCATTAGAGTTTAACTTCTTGGTCTCAAGAAAAGTTTACCGTGGTCTTGGGGTAAGGAAATTAAGAAGTTGGTTGTAAGAATGGATAATAGAACTTGCATTCAAATGTTGAAGGATGACACCTGTTATAGTGGACCCAATTTCAATCTGGTGTGAATTTGCAAAGAATTTTTAGCAAAAGAAGAATGAGAGATAACTATTACCCACTACTATAGAGAAGCCAATCGAGCCACATACTATCTTGGTAATCAAGGAATTAGTCAAGTCGCTTCAATTGTGGAAGGAGTTCAACCTTTTGGTGGACTATTGTGCATTCTTGAAAATGATGCTATGGGTCTTGCTCAAGCTAGAATGGTTAATGTAATAATGTAGTTTTGTTTGATTATTTTTGAGGTCTTCCTCTCTCTTGCGTGTATATGTATGTATGTATGTATGTATGTATGTATGTATGTATGTATGTATGTATGTATGTATGTATGTATGTGTATATATATATATATATATAATTATATATACTTATATTATATATATATATATATTATATATATTATATAATAGGATCATGTGAAAACACAAACCTTAGGTGAAAACTAAAAACTTTAATCTTGACCGTCAGGATTTGGAGATGGACGGTTACGATTTAATCATGTATATACTTATATTTCAATCTGGGGTACATTGAAGGTTTAAAGGGGTACACGTGTTACTGTTCATCAACAATAGCTGAAAGTCTTTGTTACCCCTTTACTGCTTGTATGTACCCTTAAAATGTAAAATGTACCCATTTATTTTGGTTTTCACGTTTCATATAACATGTGTTTCATTGGATCCTGACTCTCTCTCTCTCTCTCTCTCTTCTTCTCTCTCCTCTCTCTCTCTCTCTTCTCTCTCTCTCTCTATACTATATATATATATATATATATATATATATATATATATAATATATATATATATATTATATTGATCATGTGAAAACACAAACCTTTAGTGAAAACTAAAAACTTTTAATCTTGACCGTAGGATTTCGAGATGGACAGTCACATTTAATCTATATATATACTTGTAATTCAATCCTGGGGTACATTGAAGGTTTAAATGGGTACGCGAGTATTGTTCATCAAAAGTAGCTAAAAGTCTTGTGTACCCCTTTACTGTTTGTATGTACCCCTTAAAATGTAAAATGTACCCATTTATTTTGGTTTTCACGTTTTCATATGACATGTGGTTTTCATTGGATCCTGACTATATATATATATATGATACGAGTTGATGAACTATTAGCAAAATGGTGATTTGCTTATTTATCCAGTTGTCCCTCAAAATTGCAAACTTGTTAAAGGTTTCTAAGTTGAAAATTGATAATAGAGAGTAGTGGGTCCAAATAAAATGTAGAGTTTTTCTATCCTAGGTAGTCCAATTTTATGATTTGCACATGCCTTTTCACTTTTCTAAATTGTGCCCCTCAACTCATTATTAGTAATAAAGAGTAACCTCATTGTGCGTTTATAAGTCAACTTAAGTTATAGTTTTCTAGGTTAAGTTATTTATTTTTTGTTACAGTTGTCATAATAGTCATTTCTTTTTCCTACCTTTTGTTGCCTCTTAATTTCTTTTAATTAAGTTTATAGTTAAATTTCAATTAACTTATACATAGTTACACACTCAATGAGGGTACACTTCATTATTGATTGTGAGATATGTGGTATATATTAGAAATTTCAAAAGGCATGGGTACACCTTAACATCTTAACTACCTAAGGGGAATATCTTAGAAAAATCATAACAACCCGTTTGGTTATTGAGACTAAATGGTGGGAATGAGAATGAATTTTTTTGTGTCATTTAAATATGGATAAACTTTTCAAATTACTATGGGGGAATAGAGTTACTCACAACTTTTTTTTCCATGAGAAACAATCTTACCTCAAAATGATGTAATTTTCTCCATGAAGACACAATTTCTTAGGAATTTTATTACCCTCTTTACTACATGGGGATTGGTATTAAGTGGGAATGAAAATTTAAGATAAAAATTGAACTTTTGATGCAATGACATTACCATGGCAATGAAAATGGATTTTATTCATATATTTATATATTATTTCATTTTCAATAACGCAATTTATTGTCAGTAAGGGCATCTCCAATGGTCATTGTAGCTTGCCTGATTCATTCCTTTTTCAAGCTACAATGATTTTAAGCTACAATGTGCACCAATAGTAAGCTACTTTGTATTGTAGCTTGCACCCAATTTTATTTTCTAATGATATTCAATAAATAAATTTAATATAAAATGTTGTATGTATTGTCTATGATATTTTACGCTAATTCTAAGTCTACTACAGTATGCTGAATTAATTTTCTAAATCATCCAATAATTGTTTAGAAGGATACTCCGTATATACTTTGTAGAGTATGTTAATTAAGTATAGAATTAAGAATATAACAAGTTTAATAGTTCAATATCTATATATAATAATATATGATATACTCCCTAGGATCATGTGTATAGAATATTAAGTATAATTTATTTATTTATTTGCATATCTTATGTCTGTCTCTTATACACATCTTAATAATATATGATATACTCCCTAGGATCATGTGTATAGAATATTAAGTATAATTTATTTATTTATTTGCATATCTTATGTAGGATATTGTTAAGTTATTACTAGATTTTGCCGGTGCAATTGCACCATACATAAAAAATATATAAAATACTTATAAAAACATCACTTTATAATTAACGGTGAATTAGTTTATTACTTGTATTGGGTAGATATTATCCTAAAAATGTATTCGGGGATTCATAGTAAAGACTTCGAGATTTTATAATACTCGTGTAACTGCACAGGATATATTATGTTGGATTTGATTTAAAAAAAAACACCTTAAGCAATCTATATTATTAAATTTTTTTAATGGTCTTAACTCTTAAGGAACCTATATTGTTGAATGATTTGATGTATTTCATAAATTGTAGTATTACTCTGTACGTTATTACAAAGAATAGTAAATAAAAAAATTTATTAATTTTATATATAATTTACAACGTTTGTAGGATTTAAATGTTTATACTACACTATAAATATTCGAGTGATATTCATTTATTTTGTGTGTTTATTTAAATTTTATTTCGTTTTTGAGAGAATTGGTTATAGATTTTTTTAAAAAAAAATATATACGAAGTATGGAGTATATGTGTTTTTCTGTAAAATACTTGGTAAATCATACTCCGTAGTAGTTTTCAATCTATTTCCCCCCTAATCTATGGAGTAGTTGACAATTTTTATTTTCTAAATTATGTGTATATTTTTTWAAAAAAAATTGAATGAAAATTTCTATATTCTATTATTTTAAATTAATGTGGAGACTTATTTTTGGAGGGAAGGCTTGTGATGGAAAGTTAAGGTAGTTATTAGTGGTGACATTCTTTTAATATAATAGATACTTTTTTAAAAAAAAAAAAAAATGTCATCTCATCCTAGAATACCTACCGTTGTCACTTGAAAGAGATAGATTTAGTTATTGTATTTCTGTAAAATGAAAAATTGAAATAATATAAAATGAAAATTTAAAATTAAATGAAAATAGTTAATGCATGTCACGTTATATAGAAATGAAGCTATTTCAAGCAACCTTGCTTGTTTGAGCATGATCTGCTTACAAACAAGCAGCATGCTACCCTCTCCAAGGGTGAGCAACTGAGCAACAAGATTGAGTACTTAATTTATTTGCAAACATACCCTTTTTAATAACCATTGGAGATGCTCTAAACGAACATACTACTCCATCCGTTTCAAAAAGTTTGTTACGTTTCCTTTTTGCACAGTTTTTAATGCACTTGTAWAAATCTTGATATCTTTCACTACGCTTTATTAAAAAATTACAAAAGTTTGATAATAAAAAACTACACATTGAGACGAATCAAATAAAATCTCATATGAATATATTTTTCGGAAATTCTCAATTATCTCCCTAGTTTTTGCAAATTCAAAGCTGACTCCACAAATTTCAAACTTTCCCACGTGTCTCCCCGTGTTTTAATAGTTGTATAAGTTGTATCCCTCTATGATTAAGTTAACTTAACTAAGGTTAAATCTTAAATAAAAACAAAAACAACTAACCCCCCCCCCTCCCCCAACTACCCATGACCCCCACCCCATTCTCTCTCCTCCCTTATTCGTTTGTCACAACCACAACCATGCACTCTTTGTGCCCCCTACCGACACCACCCACACTCCCTCCTCCCCTGACACGACCCTAAACCACCACTTTTGAATCTCGAATCCAAAACAAGTGGGTCGGTGGGGATACGAATTTCGAGCAGTGTTGGATCGAATCGAGGTTGGGGCTTCGATTTGAGGGTGTGAATGGGTCGATTCAAGGGGGCGATGGTTCGATTCGGGTGGATTGTGGCTCGATTTCGATAGTGGTGTTGTGATTGGGAATAGGTTTTGCGGGTTTGGGTAAGTCATCAAATCGAGATGAGATAGAATTGTGAGGTGGCGATAATGGCACGTGAGAGGGGAGAGAATGTTGGTGGTAGTGGGGTGCGAATGGTGGTGGTATTCGAATGGTGGATTGGTGTACGAGTGGTTGTGGAAGTACTGGGTGGTTTGGGTTGTTAGGTAGGGTGGCGGTCTTGGCAGGGTGGGGTTGGTTGGGTGAGGTGGGGTAGGGGTCGTGGGTGTGTAGTCAAGAGGGGTTTTGACCTTGGTTAAGTTAAATTAACAATAGAGRGATATAACTTATACAATTTTTAAAAACTCAGGGAGACAAGTGAGAAAGTTTGAGAATTGAGATTTGTGGAGTCAGCTTAGGATTTGCAAAAACTCAGGGAGATAATTGAGAATTTCCTTGTAATTTTTCTTATATATCACGAAATTTTTCAAAGTCAAAGTTTCTCTCTTTGTACCTAATATTCCAAACGTAACAAACAAATTGAGACAGGAGTATAAAAAAAACATTTGTTGTTGTAAAATTGTGGCCCCACTTTATTTTTTGAAATGTTTCATGAGATTGCTAAAATTTTGAAACAATCCAAAAAGGATATACTTGCAATTTTTAGAAGTAACTAATTTTCGCACAATTTTTTGCTTTAGCACACCCACTTACCCCTTCATCAGTCGTCGCTATTTTTTTAGGTGAACAATCAGGACATTCACCACTGACAACAGTAATTAATCCCCTCGCGCTGAATTCTCCACTTTGAGATTGCAAATATTTTGAAACAACCCAAAAAAGATGCACTTGCAATTTTTATAAGAAACTAATTTTCGCACAATTCTTTTCTTTTACCACACCCACTTTCACTTTCATCACTATTTTTCTTATTTTTTAGGTRA
Organism: Bassia scoparia; assembly: GCA_008642245.1. NCBI lineage: Eukaryota > Viridiplantae > Streptophyta > Magnoliopsida > Caryophyllales > Amaranthaceae > Bassia > Bassia scoparia. Next base: position 27,712 of record SNQN01006514.1, on the reverse strand, counting down.
ACCAGKGCATCCACTGCTGACTACATTAACTATTTCCCTTACCCCAAGTACTTCACTTAAGGGTAAAAGGACTAGCCAATGATCTCTTTTCATTCCCAAGAATCAAAATTCGAACTCCCCACCTCTTCGTTAAGACACGTGGTGAACAACCATTATACCAAGACCACTTGGTTCTTCAACACTACTTTGTTTTATGTTTTGAGTGCAGTGTTAAAAAATAATTTCAAAAAAAACTGTGCAGAAATCAATTCCCACTTTTGTGATAAACAGTCTTATGGTTGGGGGAATAGCTGCATAGTCAGTTTGTACAGAAAACACTCCATATAAGATTATCTGACAAAGCATTGCCATGACCAATTGCAGATTACACGGGACAATTCAGAAACGGCTAGCAGTAAGCTAACCTGTAGTAGTAAAGCGTCGCTGTGTTGTATGCAGATTTTTTCTAACTTGGAGGGGAGGGGGGATACACAACCTAAAGAACAAGTTGATGACTGAACAAATTCAAACGCCTTTGTGAGCATGGCTTACTGAATTGATGAGTCGGAATCACTGTCTGCGTCCTCTGCTTCAGAAGTTAAATCTGAGTTCTCTTCTTCAATACCGTCAGCTCTACTAGTAGTTATCTTTGTCAATGCTGCTGTTTTGCTGGCTCTTTGGGAACGCGTAGCTGACTGAACACTTGTAGGGACAACAGTAGGTGATGCTTCATCATCCGATGAGCTTTCTTCACGCTGTACACGCCTTCTTGATCGGGGTGGTCGAGTAGCGCGTGAAGCTGGGGTTGGTGGTACTTCACTTGAATGATCTTCATCAAAATTATAATCTATATCCAACCTCCCTGGGAAACATGAAAACAATTATATTCAGCAAATCCGTCATAAATTTGAAGATTAAACTTCACTAGAATTACATCTTTCTATCCACAATCATCTAAATATATGCTAATTAAATCAAATAATCTAAATTGAAACCCATACTGATATGCAACCTAAATAATCTGATGTCATACTGTGACACACAATGGTCACTCATTGTTTCAAATTTCATGCTGAAAGATGACATTTAGAATAGCCTTGAAGAAAATGCATAGTATATCAATTAAGAAGCTATTCAGGAGTCCGAATTACATTTTCACACAGCTATGAAATTGAGATAATATAGATCTCAGTCTAACAATTTTAGTAAAGGGTATATTATCATTGCAACAGTAATCATCGACATAGAGGATCTTGATTCTTGAAAATTCTTTAATTTGCTTCCATGCCACTCTCCTAATGCTGCCCCGCCCTTCAAAATTCTTAGTTTTTTTTTTTTTTTGGTAATAAATTCTTAGTTGTTTGTGGACCAATATTGGATGTTTAAACATAGTCCTCATTTCCCTCAAATCGTATACTATTAACATTAAATTAGACACCCTTCTTCTCTACTATATATCCTATCCTATCGTAATCGAAATCATTACCACAACTACATCCATAGATTGTCAAACACCAACATTTCTCTTCCATTGACAACATCCACCAGCCTCCCAGACTTACAGTACAAATAGTACCCCCATTATTGCCACAACAATTACCAAAACAACCCTTGAATAATAAATAGACTTCTTGAATTAGTGGATTACTAGCCCTTGATCCTCTCCGCTACACTACATGTGTCACAAACACCACCATTACCTCCACAACCATTACCGAAACAATTCAGGTAAGAAAAAAGATAAATCCGTACAATTACCTTTATGGATTTATCTTGTTTACTAGTTTGATCTCATGCAACTGCACGATTTATAATATTATAGTATGATCTCATGCAACTGAAAATCGTGTATGTTTGATAATTAAAGAATACGTTAGATTCCAACTAAATTTAATTAAAATTTTGATGAAAAATAATTGGATTTATTTAAAAAATGATTTAAAATTTTAGATAAGAATGATAAATAATTATCTCCATTTAAATATAAAATATTTGGTTACTTTGTATTAAGTAACTCGGATAAGGATAATAAACAAACATCTTCACTTAAATTTTAATTTAAGATTAGTGACAGTTTTTACATGATTCTAAATACTTCCACTCAAATCTAACTTAAAACTGACACTTAAGCATTTTTCGGCACAACTTTAGTATATAGTAGATGATTATACACTGATATCCATTAGTTTTAGTCCACTAGATATGAACAATTGCCTTAAATTGGTACGTTGTTAGTTATGTTCTTGAGACTAGCACTTAAGTGATAGAATTAACTATCAAAGGTCATCTTTTGCGAAAGGCAATAATGGAGGGGTACGCAGACAAGAGAGATGGAAGTGGAAGGCTGGTAGAAGACCATAAAGCTAGAGGTGGAGGTTGTATTGATGATAGAAGGGTTATCAATAATTTGACATTAACCAATCGAATTACAATGTTAAAGCTTTCTTTTATCGTACTTTAACATGCCAAAACAATTTTCAATTTCCATATGTAAAACCTGTGCTGAAAAAAAATCAAAAAAAACTTCGAGCTGAGCCAACTTAGCATAAAAAACGGTCAAAAAATTATGTTTGACAAGTCATTTGTGAGCTTTTCTAAGTCTCGTTCTGTTTCTGATTTACACCAGAATGAATTGGCTTTTGCAACTTTGAAATGGAATCTAAAGACAAGCAAGTTGGTTTTGGTAGTTCAATCCCCCTTCCCCTCTTTCTGCTTGAGATATGAAATTCAGCAATTGTGTTGTTTTCTCTCTTTGCATCCTAACTTACTTTATTAATCTACCACAAGGACAGACTACTAAATTGGATAACAAAAGTGATTATCTATGAAGTCGTAGTTTGTACATATTAAAAAAGTTGAGATTATATAAAACTTAATCAATTATAGAGCACACCAGAACCTAATTAAATCACTTAGCTATCAGRTCCTACAATTGTTATTCAACAGACATATTACACCAGAAACTGAAAAGGGTTTAAGGTTTTACCAATCATGAGAACAGCTCTATCTCTCAACAAGTCCTCATCTGGGCTTCCATCCAGTGTCTTTAAGTGTTTAGCCATAGTACCCAGTTCCTTTATAAGCTCTTTATCATACGAGACGGATCCAGCAACACGATTCAGAAGAAGCCGCATCAACTTGATTGTCCCCTGTTCTGACACTCGAAAATGAAGTAATACTATGGTCTTGCACAATGCTGCAATGTATGATTTCTCTGCTGCTGTTTTCTTTGTCTGGAAGCCGACCACCTTGTCAATGCAAAAGAGTTAGCAATTACAAATGATGGGGTCAATTTTGGATTGTAAAAATTGTACTAATGATGGGATCATGTCCACTAGAAGTTGACATAGGAGAACTTTCTGTCGATTTAGCATATGCTTCATTATAGACGCATCCTACTCACTTACTATAGTATTCAAATGTGTTAGGCTGTTAGTAAAAATAACCAACGAATTACTATTAATCAATCAAAATGCAATTTTTTTCAAGTTTTCTGTGCATAATAAGGGGCCGTTTGGTTTAGTGGTAAGGAAAGGAAATGAATCAACAAAGGGTTAGGAAAGGAAAGAAATTAAAAACCCTTAGATGTAGGCTTGTGTTTGGTAGTATTAATTCATCCAAAACCATCCATTTCTCATATCCTCCTTTCGCTCTCCTCAATCCAAACTAATTCTTCTCAGATCTCACCGCACCGCCACGTCACCACTGCCTCGCCGCTGTCTCATAACTCCTCTCTCTCTACCCTCTTCTCAAATCTGCCGCCTCACCGCCGCCGTCTCTATGCCCCTCTCTCACCACCGCTTCTTATTTCCCTCTCTCACTGTCGTTTCATCTCTCACTGTCGTCGTCCTCTCTCACCGCCGACTTCTTCTCCCACCACTGTCTCCCTTCTCTCATCTCTTAGCATCGTCGAGTGTTTATGGTTGTGGGTGGTTTTGGGTTTTGGGTGGTTTCGTGGTTGTGGGTTTTGGGTGGGTTCTTGGTTTTGTGGTTTTGTGGTGATGGTAGATGATGTTTTCGTGGTGTTGGTGGGTGGTATGGTGGTTGTAGGTGGTGTTGTGGTTGTAGCCTTGTAGGTGGTGTTGATGGGTGGTTTCGTGGTTGTAGGTGGTGTTGGTGGGTGATTTTGTGGTTGTAACTTGTAAGCGGTGGTGGTTGTGGTCGGTTTCACCGTCACAGGTGGTGGTGGGGTGAGATTTGGCCTTTGTTGTGGTGAGTGTAGGTGGGGATGGATGGTCAAAGGTGGTAGATGGTGAAGATGACTTTGTGGTAATCCAAGTCCCAAGGGGGTGAGGGAATGGGGATTAATGGGTTTAGGGGTATTTGAAAAGGAAAGAGGGGGGAAAGAGATTTTAAAAAATATTCTACCAAACTTAATCTAAGGAAATCCAGGAACTTGTTTTCTTTTCCCTTTCTTGATACCCTGCAAACAAACATGCCCTAATTTCACTTTACTACTATATTTTAACATGATATTAGTACTCTCTTTTTATTATGTTACACTTTCTATTTGAAGTTTCAACTTTCAAATTAGATGTTAAACTTTCTTTTGTTCAATCTCTCTCCTCTCCAAAAATTGGCTAGGAGCCCGTATTTTGAAAGTGAATCATGTAAAGAGAAACATAGCAAGTAAATGAGATAAGTTTGCAAGTTGAAGCTAAAGTATCATTTGATTGACATAGGAAATGAATTCCTATGGGAAATTATTTCCCTTGCTCATTTCCTAGGAAATTAGGATTGTTGTTTGGTTCATAATATAAATCTCCTAGGAATTGATTTCCCATGTTTTGTTGGCTAATTTGATTATTTTTATTTAAGTTAATTAATTTAATGAGAGAAAAGGAAACTTAACTATTAGTAATAATAATAATACAAGTAGGCCACACAATAAACATGGGAAATGTGACTTACCAAGGGGGGACTTAGTAAGTTATTTCCCATGTCTTATGGGAATTTATACTTCCCTTGGGAATTTATACTTCCCTTGGGAATTCTATTTCCTACACTATGACATTTTAATGTCAACCAAACAACCCTTCAAATTTACATTTCCTAGGAAATCAAAATTCCTATGGAAATTTGCTCCAACCAAACAACCCCTAACATGTGACCGACAACAATGCAGTGAAGTATTGTTGCACAGTGAAATGATGAGAATAAATCACACATGATTCAGGATTAACCGATTAACTCTTTAGAAAAGAATGTTAGAGAGAAGTTACTATAATCTCCTCCATAATTAAGAGCAAGTGATACCTCAGTGGCTATGCGTATGGCAAGACCCTCCTCTCCAGCCTCAATATCATCAATTTGCTCTACAGATCCTGTATTTTCCTCAGGCAAATTTTGTGAATGATTATCCATGTCCTTCTGATACAAAGCTGATTGCATCATCTGTACCATAAAGCGTGATGCTTGGACTGCACGTTTACGCATACTGGATATCCTGGCATTTGATATTCCATGAGTTTCATTAATTCCAGGCCACATTGCACGCATAGCTGGAACAAATGCCTTTGAGAGATGCTTCTGTAAAACAAATATATCACACAATATGACAATGCAGAAGCTAGATGTGGATAAAGCTCAAGATATGGAAATTTGACATCGGTCAAACATTAGGAATAAGAAAGCAATTCACTCACTTTATGATTGACTGAAAGTGAAGGGTAATGCTCGAAAAACACTGATAAACATTGTTTTAACCTGTTGTGTAAAGAAGAAAAGAACAGAATTATAATCAATATAAAAAYACAAGCAGCTTAAACAACTGTTTCCACACACAGACTTAAAAGGAAGTTTTTTGTTGCAGGGTACCTTCGTTGTTCATTATTATCCTCGTTGAAATATAAAGCAATCAACTTGGCCAATATCAAAGAATGTAAGGAACCAGGTATGCTAGGATAATTCTCGCTAAAAAGTAGTAGTTTTGCAAACCCCTCTGCAAGACTAACTTGGACTGATTCGTTCTCATCAAGTTCCACTGTCTGGTCAACAAAATCACTTTCGAGTCCAACATATAAAAGACCAAGTACTCCTTCATTGACGCCACTGATATCTTTGCACAGTTCAGGAATAAGAAGTAGCCCGTTATCAGGAATCTGTGAGAGAAAGTCATGTCCTATAGCTCTGTCAATTTCTTGAGGACCATGCCACAAAACAAGATCTATTAATCCCTTGCCAGCAAGAAGACTGATTGAAGAGGGGCCTTTGACAAATGACAAGCTTAATTGTTTCACTACTTCTTCACTTGGCCTTCTTTCTAGTAACCCATAAAGACCAAGACACCTCACAGAGACCCTTTGCACATCCAGGTTAAGATGCTTCGCCTGCATACATTCCTATTTCAGTGACAATTTCCAATGATAAAAGGAAGATGAGGTAGGACTAAAACATGTACTTCCTCTGTAACAACTTAATAGCAACTTTAATAGTGGCACAGACTCCTAGTCCATTTATGAATAGTAGTGTTTTGGGTGTTCACACACATGTTATTATGTTAAGGAGAGAGAAAACAATGTTTTATTATTAATTGAGTGTGTGCACATGGATCCATAAATAGAAATAAAGTGAAAGTTGCTATTAAAGTGTTATTGCCATTTTCAGTAAAAGTTGATATTAAAAAATTACAGAGGAAGTAATAGAAGAGACTCAGCACTTTCTAAAATTCTTACCCCCGGAAGCAGCAAGGCATTTAGTAATTCAACTGGTTCAACTGCCTTTCCTTGTAGACAGTATAAAGATTTTGTATTTTCCAATACGAGACCAATAACAGCTAGACAATGCAGCCATTCCATGAAGTCAGCACTTCTTTCTCTGCATGGCTTGGCAAGTTCTTCCACAACCCGAAGAATAACTTCTTCAAACTCTCCATCAGCAGAATGAACTTGCTTTGCCAACCCTGCTACCGCAGTGGCCCAGTCCCTTTCGCCACCAAGATTGATACCATCTCCTATGACAATCTTGTTACCACTGCTATCTAGTTCATATTCAAGTGACTTATGCAACAAGTCTTGAACAAATGTGCTAGCAATCCTCCTGATCGAAGAATCAGAGAAGTCAAGCAACGCTCCAAGCAACAGAAGTTGTCGTGATGCAAAGCGATAATTTGCTCCTGAAAGGATGTCATTTTCAGATGAAGTGCACAGAAAATAAAGTCAAAGAAATGAACTCTACTTACCTGCTGCAATATGTGCCTGGGCCAATTCCACATAATCAGAAACAGTTGCAGGTAGCACTTTCTCAAGGAGCTCACTACTGTCTGAAGCTTCTGCTGCATAGACAGCAGCTTCGGTGCCTGATGTTGCAGCAGCATCAGAGCCTTTAACCTGTAAAAACACAAAACATTCATTTACGAGCAAAGACCTTGTTTCATAGCCATTCATACCTCTAAAATTGGTTCGGCCTCAAAACTTTCCTTTATCAATCACAACTACAAAAGGATCACGTTACTTATGTATCCACTCCATTAAGGGGGTTTGGTATAACTTCCGAAAAATGGATTGGAAAGGATTATAATGAGGATGGGACAGGGTAATGAAAAGTGTTACTTTGAATAGTTGTTTTGGTATCATAGTGCAACGAAAATAATTTAGAAGTTTGTGATTGAGAAAGGAAATGTAATTTGTTTCCATTATTTGTTACTTACAACTATTACAAGTTACAGCTCATACCAAACAATTAGAATTTGAAACACTTATTTGAATCCGTTCCTACATTAAGTTTTTTTATCTCAAACAACCCCTAAATGTTTCAAGGGAAAAAAAAAAGAAACTAGAAGTTAAAGTCAGTAAGACAGGCTACTGCACACTAATACTTCGATAATTCTATAATGACAACTGCGCATTTGTAGGATATAATCATGCAGCTACAAATATTACCAACTGCGCTATGTTTATCCTTGCAGAAAGCCTTTAAAGATTTGTGTAGCTTCTGTCAGGGTTTTCCTCCCAATCAAAACGAGTATACAACTTTGAGGCAGTACAAATCCCAAATTAATCTAACCATGTGAAAAGTTGGCACAGACTTCTGATGGATTAAATTTTCAATGTTCTTAAAATGTTATTGGATTTTATTAAATATCAAAAGACACAAAGCAATTTTTTCATGTAAACAATAACACTGGTAAACAAAGCCAATAACCTGAATAGCACCCATTATTCAGGAAGGAACCTAATTAACTCAGTAGCTTCCGGAAGGTGACACAACAAAGGATCAAGTTTGATGAATAGAGGTGCTAAGGAAATGGAACAGTTTCTAATTTAAGAAACGCCCGTGTCTTCCCATTGAATAAACTTGATTTACATCAGTTTTATAAGCTATATATTACTTCGTATAACTTAGATCATTGTTCTTATTTTATGGCATCACTAGAAAAATAGAAATTAGGAATTTTCCATAGGATATAAATGGAATTGCATCCTAGTTATATATGAGCATGAAAAGTGAAACGTGATACTTCTAAAGAATTACGCATCTATTATTGTTAGTAACTGCAGCCTAAGGTGCTCCTTGATTTACAAACCTATCTTTGGTGCTTCCACAACTGACATAACACCATATTTTTTATTTCTGTTCATGCATGTAATGAGTACAAAATCAATAGAACTCTATTTAAACACAAAGCTGACTCATAATGGAATTTTGTTAGAAAATCTATCGAGCTCAGGTAAACAGCCTAATGTGAGCATGAAAGTTCAGAATTTAACCACTTTCAGCCTTCAGGCAGTAAATACTAAGGTAGTTTGACTAAAGGCATATGGGATAGGTTGGAAAAAAAAACTCAACATTCTTGCTACTCAAGTAACTCAACATATGAGCAAGTATTAGATAGTGAAAACACATGTTTGAGTACGTACACTATAAAAGAACATGCATGTAAGATGGATATAAACACCTTATCATATCAAAAGCTCTCAGGCCTCTACCTTGACATACTTCATATTTCTAGAATCTCCCCCAATCTCACTCACAATAAGAAGTAACATAATATATTTAATCATATTTATTTGTGAACACATACACAACAAAACTCAACTCAACAAAAATCATATTCAGTATTCATGTCCACTTTCATAATAAGCGACATTTTCGGACATTAAGAAAATGACACAAAGTTGGCCTAAGAAACAGATGCCAAGATAAGAACAGAGGGGGAAATACTTACTTGAGCCTTTGTATGCAGGTGCTGACACACAACCCTCCAATAGAGAGCAACCTCTGGCTCCAGTAGTTCAAAGGATGGGTTGCAATTATCTGAATTAACAAATTTCAATTCAATCTAAAACTCAAATGCAAAACTTAGACATAGCAAACAATCATAGGGCTATAAGTGGCATTGCTAAACCTTCAGTGAAAAGCTTAAATTAACTGGTTTAGTAATATACGTAATGAAAAAAAATATGTGCATACAAATTTGAGAAAAGGTGGCTTTAACTTCTCGCCTGTACCTTCAGCACAGGATGATTCTTTGAACTGCTGTACCCTCTGACTTCCATCAGGTTTACCCATCCCAGTACTTAAGATAGCCTTCATAACAGAAACACCAACACACTCATATGTTTCTACATCAAGGTACTTCAGAAGTTCCACAGGATTATTGCTGCAACTTTTGCATAACCATTCATCTTTCAACAACTTCAGACATTCTTTCGCAACTGCTGGTGATCGATCAGATAGTCCCCTCTGAAGGATTAATGCCCGGAGCTTGATACTAGCAAAAAAAATTAAGAGAGAACACAATTCAAAAATAAAAATAAAATAGTTTTTTTAAAAAAAAATTGATAATAATCTCTTTCCTATCCCTGCTTTCTTGTCTCACAGAAACAGGAAAAGAAAGAGAGCAAAGGGAATATATTATCTTATAAGCAGATGAATACACCTGCAGCAGTATCAACATTCAACATGAATTTACCAATTGTCAAACAAGGTTTTTCATGCATGCCAAATAGCTTTTAAAGAGAATAAAAATAATATTAGAAATACAAATTATGTCACGATACACAGAGAATCGAAGAAGGAAGGGCATAAAGATACGTCACATGCACACAAATGTATTTTCTTATCATAAAATTCCATAATTAATGATTCAATAAACCAATCAGGATTCCATATGTTATCCTTTTGTTAAAATGGACACTCTTAAGGGGTTTGGTTTGTCTTTTTTTTTTTTGGTAAATAAAGTTTTATTACCAAGTAAAGCTTTACAAACCAAGCCTCCGTTTTTACACAAGCAAAAAAATCCAAGGCTAGACAGAGTCATGACCTGGACAACACCCAGTCTCAAGCTCCTACCACAAGCACAAAGCAGAAAAGCCAAAATTACACAATTAGCAGCAGCCTATGCTCATCAGAACACCTAGCAGCTACAGCAAAGACAATATCTCTATACACCAAACTTGGGGACTTTAAGCTATTGCAAAAGATAAAATGATTTCATTGAATCCAGATATGGTAAATAGATTCAGCATAAATCATTAAAAACACACTAGCTAGAGCACTAGTTTTCCTACAATCCTACTCCATCTTCAAAGCCACCTGAACATTATCCTCAAAGGAATAAGACATAGGTAACATATGCAGTGGATGCAGAACCAAGTCCCAAACAGCAGTACCATACGGGCATGTAAAGAAGAGATGTAGCATAGGCGATTAAGAGACATAGGTTTGATTTGTCGTTGGTTGTAGCATTGATTTAATGATCCCTATTTCCTACAATATAATTTTTATTTTCATGGATTTGAGTGGCTAACACCTACAGCGAATAAGAGAGACACATAAATATTATTAAATGTTCAATGCATATAAAAATCAATGTTTTGAATGTGTTCAGGAACTGTCTACTAAATCCTGCTTCGCAAAATAGCCTTTAATATTTTACAAGATAAACTGGACAGCATTGTCTCTATATCACAGCACACCCTGTTCTCAATCCACACAGTGAACCCCAAAAAAAGATTCTTAGAAAGCGAAAGTTTCCAAAATATTGAATGAAAAAATATGGGTAGTTGTGTTCAACAATAAGTGTAAAAGTACCTTAGGCTCTGGAGAGGAAATTTGTTGGCCAGGACAACATAAGCTGCTCTACGTACTGACTCGTTAACATCAAGAGTACATCCAATGATCACTGATGACGTTGCATTAGAGGGAGGTAATGATAACAGAATAGTCTTTCTTACATCCTGCATTCGAAATTTGCAAGTACAACAAAGTAACATAAGAAATGTGCAAGTACATCAAAGTAATTTCCTAAGCAGCTTACTAACATAAGAAAGCAAATATACATACTGCAATTTGCTCTGAATCCAGTGTATGAATGAATAAATCAAGTATGTCACTGTTCTCCGAATCATTCACAAAACGTGAAAGAGCTCTAATTGCAAAAGTGCGGACTAAGGGAATCTTATCCCCCACTCGTATGATCATGCTCTCGATCACCTCGTCCCAAAGCCCATTGCTCACTTCTGCATCATCTGGCAATCGCATTATGATCTACAAAGTACAGTATACCACACAGAATAAGAAAGATACTCGAAACATTGAAAAACAAAAATACAGAACTTAATCAGAGCAATTAGATATGTACAAAGATACACAAACAAAAGACAACTAACAGTGAAAACATTGTTTTCCACAWTATTTTTAATCATTATTTATTTAGAGACAAAAGATAAACATCATTACCACAAATTTCGAAGGAAGGGGGAAATGCATAATTTAGCAAGCAATAGAGTAATCTAGATAATTTAATTATCCTTTGCTCATTTGGGCAARAAACAACAAAGGGTAAAAAATTATTAACGAAATTAAAATTAATTGTACAAAACAGGAGACTGTAACTAAAACCCTAATAATGAAGTAAAATTGAGCAAGGAGAACTGTGTCAACCACAATTAATATTGCTACACATAAACAATTGAACAAAAGCGACGATTTCAAAAGTCGTGAACAAAAGTGACGATTTCAAATTAATTAAAAAAAAGGAAATGGTACCTCAGAAATGATCTGACATGAACGAAACCTAGCAGTTTTATTAGCGGAGGTGAGAGCAGAGAGAAGAAAGCGCAAAAAAGCCTCCAAAAAGCCGCCATTATCATCATTTGCATCAAGGGAGGAATTTTTGGAGTCAGTGAAACACGCAAAGGTTGAAATGAAGCGAATAACACGCTCAGCAGAAGCAGTTCGTCGCTGAAAGCTGAAAACAGGTAGGATTGCGGTACGAAACGAAGAGATGAAAGCAGTTTGAGACGACGAAGATCTGAGATTGGAGAGTTCCTTGAGCTTGCGATTGTGAGTTGCGTAAGATGATTTGGTTTCGTCGAAAATTGCAGCAATTTTTTGAGTAAGTTGTTGGTTTTGTTGTTGCTCAGTTTCTGCCATTGTTGTTGGTGACCTTGGTGTTTAGCTTATTTTCGAGGAAAAGGAGATGATTGGAATGCGATGCAAAGTGAAATGGGATTTGAATTTGAGCGGGATATATCAACAATTTTGAATTGTGAACCAACAATTTTGAACGGTTGAGCTCCGGGTTTGCTCTTTACGTGCATTCGCTCGATAATAGCAGGGAAGGGATCCGGGTGACCCAAGTGGCCAGGTTCATCCCTAAGGGCAAGATTATTGGGAGTTTTGAATATAGTCTTGAGTTGAGACTTTCATGGATCTTATGCAATAATCTTGTTTAAGACTCATTAGAGTCTCAAAGTGAGTTTTGATTTCCAAAACTCAACTCAAGACTCATGTGGAACATGTGTCCAATTTTCCTTGAGTCTTTTTTTATTTTTTTTATTTTTTATGTAAAATTTAAATGTTTTACCTTTTTAAATAAAACAAAATTATAGAGTTTAGATGAGAGTTTTGGGATAAAGTGTAAAAATATAGAGAGTCTTGATGTGAGTCTTGGAAGTAAAAAGTTAGTGGAAAGTTGATGTGGCATAGTCTTGGGGAAAATTTTGAGTCTTGGAATAAACTTGCCCTAAGATAATTGTTACAGACTTACTGGAGTGTTAATCGAAGTCCACTTTTATTAGAATTACATTTCATGTTACTAGACACATATACCCCACTCACTTCTCTCACTAATCACTCATTGACCTCCCGTAATGCACCGTTGACCACCATCGAGCACCAAATTCCGACAAGTACTAATGGATCACCTTGATTCCTGAGTTAATTATTACTGACTTACTGAAGTGCTAGTCAAAGTCCGCTTTTATTGGAATCAAMGTCCACATTTCGTGTGACTAGACACATATACCCCACTCACTTCTCTCACTAACCCCATTCACTTCTCTCACTAACTCAGGGATATAAGAAGGCTAGAGTGGACAATCCCCACGAAGCACCAGATTGAGCTGCAACTTGATCTACAAAGATGAAACCATGTGTTCTGCATCCTCGATGAACTCTTATTAGTTAATAAGAGCGCACCCACTATCAGAGAAAAGATGGTAGCTAATTGTGTATCCTCGTCAAGCTGCACGGTATGACAATCCTCAAGAACACTCTAACAACGAACACGAGTCTTGTTCATCACTGTCTTTGAGACACTATTCTGCCAAGAAGATGAAGAATAGAAAGTCTCAACTGTTCTACATTCCCCTTTGTCACTAGAGCAGAACCTTCACTGGGAATGCAGAGGATCTGATGCACATCATGAAGAAGAATACTCATCTCACCAAAAGGAAGGCGAAAGTTGTTTGTCCCAGGATGCCACCTCTCAACGAAAGCCGTTATGAGCGGCCAATCAATAGCACTCAAGATACAAAAGGGGACTTCCCAAAGCCCGTACACACGAATAAGATCCTGCGACCGAGGATTCAACTGTCGCATCCAAATCTGCAACTTCTTAACTAGTATCCTCCTATTATCACTACAAAAAAAAGCCTTTCCAGCGACTAATTTTAGCGACCGACATTGAAATCAGTCGCTAAAATTATCAATTGTGACTATTGGCGACTATSAGTCTCCCATTTTGCGACTACAAAGCATGTAGTCGCTAACTAGTTGCAAATATAAGAAAAATAATGACTATGCCAAAGTTGGAGACTAACTCATTTCTTTAAGCGACCGTCTCAAGTAATTTAGCGACTGAATTTGTAGTCGCAATTTTAATTTTTAATTTTTTTTATTGAGCTAAGTTATGCATGGGCCTAATCTGTTGTCCTTATCCTTTCCTTCACACTACTCGCTCTCTAATACAAGTCATACACTCATACTATAATACATACCCTCTCAATGTTTTCTCTCTCCTCATATCCTTATCCTCTTATTTTTGTTCTTTTTTCCCTATCCACTCATCTCATTCTCACCCTAACCAAAACCCATAATTCCAATCACAACTCCATCCTCACAAACCATCTCTTCACCAAATAACAAATTCAATTTCGCTTATCATAAAGAAACCAAAGGAGTATTTTTGCAGCTAATAGGTTCTTTTTTATTATTTTTTTCTTCTAAATTTTGTTTGATTTTTGAGTTGTGTTTTTTTTTTAAATTCATGACTTGTTTTGCAACAATTCTGTTCAAAATTTATGAGTTTTTCTTGGTAGAATATGTTCAACAATTGGGGTTTTGAAAGGGTTTTTTCGTTTTGGTTTTTGTAATTGGTATAATTTTGTTTTTTATCTCTTATAAAGCATCAAACAATTTTTGTCTCTAATTTTTCAAGATTTTGTTTTTATTTTTCATTTCAAAATTTTTAGATTTGGTCTTTTGTTTCATATTTTCCGTTATTCGTTTCAGATCTTGTTCTTTCATTTCAGATTTTTTATACGGATTGTTACACCATTTCAGACTTTTTGAGGGTAATTTTGTTTAATGGGGATTAAACTATTTCTAGAAGGAGGATCGACAACTTTCAATACTGCTACGGAAGATACCAACAATGAAGATTTTCAAAAATTCATAGACCTAAGTTACTTTTTGATTTTGGGTTCTTGTGATTTTATTTTTCCACTCATTATTCTACTCTATAAATTGATTTGCTGAATTTGCTGGATAAGTTGTCATTTATATTGCTTATTTTAGATATTATTGCAAATTCTATACAAATCTAGCGGAGGTAATGTGTAGATGTYACAGAATAAGATAGTTGACTTGTTAATTTAACCCAAATTTGATGTCAAAAAAATAAAAATAAAAAATATTTTCTGGTTGCCAGTTCTACTAGTATATATGTTTATTAAGAATAATTTATGAGTGACTACTACTGTGATTTTTTACTGTTATTACTTATCTTGAGCACCTCATCATAATTGAAGTGTAGGATGCATATTTGTGGTTGGAATCTTGTGTCACTTCTAATGAAGTTGTGTTATAATTCCCTTTAACATGGTATCGGGTTTCTTGTTGCATCATGTATAAATATTGATATTTGGACTCTAATGGTTCTAGTCAAAGTTCCAGAGGTGGACTAGTTGAAGATATATCGGGGAAACCAGTAAGCTTCATGGTTGGTACTTCTAATTTAATTCATGGCATAACATCTTCGGATGACTGTCGTACCAAATATTGAGGGCAACATGACCGCCAATGAATGGAATCACGTTGATGTTATAAGGACCACTAGGAATTGGAGCAGTGACACGCCCATCATCAGCCTTGCACCCTTTGCAACCTTACGAGCCTTTGTGGTACGAGAGTTGCCTTCCCCAATAACAAATCGACCTATAGAACTCTGAGACACCCGCCATTATTGATGACCAACAGTATGATCCTCCATGTCAGCAATGAAGGCATCAGTGTTGTCCTTAGCATCATCATCAACATCGTCATCATCGAGTCCCTGATCGCCACAGCCTTGACCCTCGTCGTGACTGGACATATGCAACTTTCGTCTCACATCTCGCCCAAGCATGTCCCTCCGTACAAATGCAGATACGTCACGTGAATGCGGATGCTATGGACCAGAGCCATCAACCACGGGCTGACGCCTAAGCAGTGCTTTCCCCGCACCGTGACGAGGAGGCTAAATTATAGAGAACTAGTTTAGAATACAAATGAACTAACTAATTCTCCATTTATTACCAATTATAAACCCTAAAATATTAAATTACTATAAATCTAATTATCTTGTTTATCTAATCTAATTCTCAATTTATTACCAAGTATAAACCTTAGCTTATATTAATTTTTTATACTAATATAATCCTATATTACTTAGTCTTTAGCCACCAAACATTCACTAAGTTAATATCAACTAATTAATTATAAAAAATTGAACAATTATTATATACCTAAGAATTTTCTTGTACTACTACTAAACACAATTGAAATATATGAACAACTAAATTAAAAAATAAATAAATTAACATTTACGACATGAAATATTAAACAAATTAACCAGCATATAAGGTAATTACGAGTACTAAACTTAATAATTTGGGATTTTTCCCCATATACCCCTGAGTTTTAGCCTAATAACCCATATACCCTCGTGTTTTAAGAAACAACTCATATACCCCCCCCCCCCACTTCAGATAAAATAGCCCAAATGCCTTTATTATGGATGGAAAAGCTAACGACATTAGTTTTTAACATAATTAACACCTAAATCAACTAATTATACAAGTACATCAATTCATTCTTCAATTCCTAGCTCAGCCATAACCACCTAGCAAACTGTAGCCATAACCGCAGACCACCACAGCCACTCACAATCACCCACAACCTACCACTCGACGACCTCCACTAACCACCCCAGAACCCAACCCACCACCGGCAGCCACCCAGAACTACCCCAGAACCCAGCCCAAGACCACGACCTACAACAACACACACCACCCACCACCCGACGACCTCCATTAACCACAAGCAATCCACCACCAATCAGTCATATCTCCTCCTCTTTCCTAACTCATCGTAAACCCTAAATTTCATATTCAAGCCAAAAAAAAACTCAAAATCAAAAATTAGATTTTGTAAAAATTGAAAAAAAACCCAAAAGAATTCAAGAAAAAAATCAATCAAATGAAGATTGGAGTCGAGTTGGGCTGGGACAACTCCAACGAGTTTCATCAAGGGCCGTGGGGAAGTTACTTACTTCGAATGCCATTTTMATACCCATTTATTTCTCCAATTTCAAAAACCTTATGGTTTACTCATTATCTTCATCAATAGTAGAACACAACAAGAAAAATGGCTCCGGCCGACCGAGGTTACCGACCGATTATCGGTCGGTAATAGGGTTTACCAACCGATTTTCGGTAAGTGAGCTCGGTCGCCTCAAGGATAGTCGGTAAGGAGAGCTTTACCGACCGAAAATCTGTCGGTGCCATATTACTGACCGATTATCGACCAAATTTGACGACCTTTTTTTGGAGGGAAAAATGACTTTACCGATCGAATATTCGGTTGGTAATACCGACCGATCCTATTTCGGTCGGTAATGTGTTTTTCCATCATAAAATTGGAGGGGAAAAATGAATGGGAAAACACATTACCGACCAAATATTCGGTCGGTTATTTGTTTTTTTTTCTCATTACCGACCGCTAGTCGGTTGGTAATTTAATATAGAGAAATAAAAAAACGGGAACCCTGCTAGTGCAAATATGCACGCTGGTTCCCAAATGGCTAACATTATAAAAACTTGTATTTCAAATGAATTGGTAGAATAATATGATTGTACATATTTTCAATTAGACACTTAGGGTAAAAATAATAGTGACAACACAACCTTCCTAGCTAAATCAATCAATCGCATACCTACATTCCAAGTGACCAAATCATTACATTCCGAGTTCCAATGACTTCGAGATAGTTACCCTATACAAGAATCAACACATTCAATCTTCGGACCTAACATATCTTCTTCCTTGAGCTGGAAAGAAAGTTACAATTACACAATTTCTATTCTGGAAAAAGTTTGGGAAGGGGCATGTACAAAATAGTCGATTGCTGCTATACCAAAAGCAGGTAATGTTAGAGCACAATGGCCTTAGTCACAATAAGCTAAATCCCCTGCATTTTCCTTGATGCATTCCAAGGCTGATGTTGACATTCCAAATTGCCTCCAATCACTCAAACAAGGCTGTCATCTCAACTCGAGAGACATCTGCTCAAGCAGTCAAACTTCTCTTAGTCATTGTGCACTAGTCCCAGGATTGAACTTCGGCATGTATCTTTTTAAGGTAGTTTTTGGTCCTCCAATTTTAGTAGTGAGGCRKCACTACTCAAGCGGATCTCAAAATGGCTGGAAAGGTTTGAGGTTAGGAATCTTGGGACTTCAGGTGAGCACACGTATTCATGTAAAAGCATCCTAACTCGTTAATGCCTCAAAAGCTTCTCGATTTCTGCTGCGGAGGGTACCCAAGCATTCCAGGATCCTTTCTCCTGAGCTATAAACAAATTAAACCAACTACATGTAAGCAGCTTTGCTCCACTAAGAGTCACATATTTCGAAATCAAAGAAAAAATGGGCATGTAAACTTATTTTAATTATAATGTATTAATCTGTGTGCGCTCACAAAGGAATGATTTGTAAAAATGTTCTAGACATATTTCATAATTATAAAAAGTTCAATAATTACAGTTCCAAGTTTAGCAAGAGGGATGAAGTAGAGCTGTACTTGTTGTTGAGCATTCACACCTCGTTGCATGGGGATGCCTCTAGGGTTCAATCCACCGCCCATTCCAACCTGAGAAGAGATGTTATAAGGAGCTATGCCTTGGGGTGGCAGTCTTTGCATAATAGGCATTTGTCGAGGTACATTTCTATTTGGCATAATATGGGAGCCTTCCATATTACCAGCAACTGCATTTGAAGGTGGAGCTTGAAAGAAAAAAATAMTTTTATTATTTTTCCGCATATTAAAAATCCAAAAAAAAACCATAATTAACTTGCAGACTGTTAGTAAGACCCAATTAATTAATCATGACATTTCGGGAAGAAAGATGGARGAAATCTAAGATAGCATTGTGCAGTGTGTACTGGGTACAAATATAGKCACCTCAGTACTCAAATTAAAAATCTTCCAAAGTCATGAATTTTTAAAGACTTCTTAAAATTACAACCGAATACAAGCAAGGATTACTTGCTGATTTTTACCCTCAAAAAATTTCCAGCATACTGATTAAACTCCCTTCAACCCAATACAATGGAAGAAAAAGGACAAATATACTCTCTTCTTAAGTGGTCCATAAAAATTTACTACACAATTGCCAAAACTAAGTGGGTCAAATTTTCAATCGAATCATACAAAGTGAATCGAAGACTTCTACAATAGATTAAGAGAACTCCCTCTTACCAAACCAGACCATGAGCTCTGCAGTTTCCTCATTATATATAAAGAGAAACCATACATATCAGGCTTTCTCCCTCTAGCGTACAKAGCTTATAATTACTAGATCTTCTCTTTTCTGCCCTGACCTCATTACATACCATGGACTCAACATCCAAATCATATAAAGAATTTTGACATCAAATCCTACTTTATAATTTATAAATCATTTCCAAGAATAGCATTCTCTCAGAAGTCATAACTCATATCCCATATTCTTCAAAACAATAATAAGTTATCAAGCGACATGTAACTAAGATAATACACATAAAGCGACATACTTAATAGGTGAAGGATCAAAACAACAGACAAAGAAAATACTTTAAATCACTTCATTCACTTGTAATTTAAAAGCTCCAGCAGGTCACACATCATTGTATGTTCAAAAGCCGTCAAATGAAACTAACATTTGTACCTGTTGAGGAGGCTGCATGCTTGCTGTTCCTTCGAATTGGGTATTACTATCCACCGGTCGAGCATGATAATTAACAACTTTCTCTTCTCGTCGAGAAGGTATAAAGACGCTGAAAAAATCATAAAATTGTTAAATTTTTGTAAACTATATCAAGTTGACAAGTGTACCTCATATGTCAACAAGTTACCTAACCACAAATAAGCAGGGTAAATATGATAAGGGCAACTTACTTGCGACCAGGAAAAGGCTCTGTCTTGAAGTACCTGGTAGGCAACATGGACAAAAAACAAGATTAATAATTGAAGAGCGTCAAATCCTGTAAGCTTGGGGCACCTTTTTCTCCTCTAAACATTATAAAATAATTACACAGTACCACCAACAAGTTTAGTTTCTAATTAAACTGGAAATAAAGGCAACATTCAACTTATGCACAATTTCGGTAGTAAAGAATCAAGTCACTCATGGTGGTAGCAACGATAATCAAAAGATGGGTGAATCATGTTGTAGCAGAAGGGAGCAAATAGTCTGATGTATGGTATCAGAGCAAATGGTGATCTGTACACAATAGTGCAAATCTAATTCCACTAAAGTTCAGCACATATGTTACTCTTAAATTACATTAACTGCAACAATCTATAGTTGCAATCTCATTGTGAAACCCCACTCTAATTATGACATATATATGGATTCATTCACAAGCCAATGTAAAGATAACTTTCAAATGAGAGATTTACAAAATCCTGATAGCTTCAAAAAAGTATACTCTGTATGTAAGTAATGATTCTACATTCCAAGTGACCAAATCAATCTGAAGATAATTACCTTCGTTAATCCTGCAACCATATGATCCCCCATGTCCGAAATGAAACCTCCCTGCATCAATAAAACACAACAATCTTCATTAATAATATGCCAAACTCTGCAKCCATTTTTGCCTCTTTCTCATCCAACCTCAGGTGGTCCTCGATTCTTTGACTTCAATGCGCATACCATAAATTGGTACTCGACAAAATAATTTCATCAAATAAAAATAAAAGAAAAAAACACAATTCTGCTGCACCAGATCTGAAAATGAGATTAGAGAGAGGGGGGAATCAGAGGAAAAAGAGATTTAATAACAATAATTGGATAAATTTGATAAAGACTCATATTGTTAAAATTCAAACCAAACCCTAACTTTATCAATATAGGAATCGACTCAAAATGTAGATCCAAAAAACGAGCTGAAATCGACCTAAAAAGCGAGTACAAATCTAACAAAAAAAGAGTAGAAATGGAACCCCAGAAAAAGCACACGAATAGAAACCGAGCAAAATCGAACCAAATTCAAGCAAACTCATACAAGCTCAAACAAAAATCATGAAAATCATCAAATAAAGGAAAAAAAAGCGAAATAAAAAAAAAAAACGAAAGCAAACATTTAAAAATCGTAATCACAAACCCACAAAATCGAAATAAAAAACGAAATCAAAAGTAAGCACTAACCCTAGATCTAACCAAAAATAGAAGTGAATTTTTTTTAAAAACGTCAAAAACGAAAAGTTGAAGAAAACTAAAGTGAAAAACAAAAGAATAGGAAATTAAATAAAAAAACGTCATAAACGAAAAATTGCAGAATTTTTTTAAAAGAAGCACGAATATTCGGGGGAAAAAGAAGGAAAAACTCGATCTAACATGAAAATCAAAACGAAAAACAAATTTAAACCTAGATCTGAATTTAAATCACACCAAAAAAACGAATTTAAACCTTGATAAAAATTTACAACAACTTTTCTTTTAAAATCAGAATCAATTACAAATTTAAACAACCAAAATTGAAAACGAAACAAGATATGAAAAAAACAAACCTCAAAAAACGAAAGTGTGAGGTGCGGCGGAGGTGTGGATGTGCGTGAGGGAAGGTGGCGAAGGCGTTTGAAAATAAAAATAGAAGGAGGATGTTGAGAGGAGAGAGAGGGAAGGAAGGAGGAGTTGAGAAGATGGGTTAAGATGATGGGTTGAGAGGATGAGAGGAGTTGAAAGGATGAGAGTGTCAGAGAGAGAGAGAGAGAGAGAGAGAGAGAGAGTGCGTGAGGAGAGAGAGTGTGAGGGGCCGAATAAGATCGTAAGAAGGGAGAGAGTGCATAAGGAGAGAGAGAGTATAAGGAGTTGATTTTTTTWAAAAAAAATAACACCTTTGGCGACCGATATATCGGTCAGTGAGTGGTTATGTTTTTTAAGGAGGGAAAAAGTATTAGAGGGAAAAACCCAATCAACTTACAGACCGTTAATTCGATCGATAAATAACATCTACCAGTTTCGGTCGGTGTTACCGACCTATTTATTTGCGGAAGTAATTTCGGTCGGCCTTAGGCAAATTTCTAGTAGTGGAGCACACTGCCCCAATATGGTAGATTTCATGATAATTTCTATAGATACATACATTTGTCCCTAGCCCAAAACGTCCAATGATAAGACACCCCTTGCAACACACAAGTCAAATCGAGAGAGCTAGGACCTTGACAGGCCTTAAAAAAGGCAGATTTCATTGCATCGGACACCTCTTCCAGGTATTTAGCACCTCAAAAATAACTTTTAATTTTCAAATAATTTTAACTTATTTTTAAACATCTTTCTAGGTTTTTTCGAAATTTTTCTAAGTATTTTTGGCAATTATCGGAATTTTTAACAATTTAATTATTTTTGCGATAATTAATTAAATTATGAAAACGATTCCAAAATTCACAAAAATTTTTCACAACACACTATTTTTCACAAGGAATTTTTACATATTTTTACCATAATTTTTCGATTTATGGTTTAATATTTATGAATTTCTTAAACAAAACCGCAAAACCGAGCAAAGCGGGTCATCCCAGGAAATTTTKCCTCGAGACACGCGTCCCGAGGAAGCCGAAAATTTGGAGCATCGTGATAATATCAGCCATAATCGCAATAATATCAACTATAATCGTATAAAATCACGTATATATTTTATACGATTATATTATGATATTATTTCATTACAATCACGCAATTCGAGGTAAAACAATCTCGAATATCGCAATTATATCCGACACAATCGCAATATTATTAGATAATAATCGTATAAAATCACATAATATTATTTTACGATATAATATCATCACAATCACACTATTCGAGGCAAGGAAAATCGGCCGAAATCCAGGCTGATACTGGGCGCAATTGCGCCCAGTTTTGGTCGTAATTGCGCCCAAAAATTGCCTGTTTTGGCCGATTTCGACCCTTGCCTATAAATAGGGAGCCCCCCCTATTCATTTCAAAAGAGAATTGCTCTTTGGACGCACACTCTCTCACTCGTCCAACACACACACACACACACACACACTCTCTCTCTCTCTCTCTTTCTCTCTCTTTCTCTCTCTTATTCTCTCTCACAAACACACTCAAACACATTCAAAGGTTCTTTTGCAATAGATCTAGGAGGTTTTTAAGGGTTCTAAAGGTTTGACAAGGGTTCCTAAGGGTCCGAAGCAACGTCCTTGGTCTTCGACATCGTGTTGCGAGGTAGGTTTGAGGCCAACGTCTCAATTCTAAACCCCCTTTTGCATGCTTGTTTAGAAATCCGACTTTCTATGTAATTTTCATGTAATATTGGTTAACAAACGATTCGACAATTCAAATGAAAAGCAACCTTAAGACATAACTTTAAATTCCTCGTACGAGTGCTTGCATGCTTGTCTCAACCCATAATATACTTTAACAAAGACCTGCAATTTTCGTGTTTCACGCCTAATAAGATAACTATGGACAACCGACATTAGGCTCCTGGATTACAGAATTGACAACACATGCCACAACAAACTAGACACTATTTGCATAGTAATTTTGCATGCTTAGGGTTTAAAACGGAAAACTATTTGTTGTTGTCTTTCGGACAATGAACTCGCAATAACTGAGTAAAGGCTGCTAGATGCGCGGGGGGGGG
>SNQN01006513.1:12786-37308 GCA_008642245.1 Bassia scoparia | reverse complement strand
GGCCTCAATCCCAACGTTGACATCCTTGAATTTAAGTACAACTGTCATTCCATGACTGGCCGTTGCCTTAAACAATCTCAAAGCCAATTCCTCTGTTACCTCCTGTCACTACTGCAATAGTTTCAGAGGTCCACCACCTAAACCAGAGAAAACGAAAAATTGACAAAACGAAAAATTGACTTGAGTCAAATTCCACTCATGTGTGTCAATTGTAATTCGGATCCTTCCAGTCTGAAGAATATCTAATTTGTTCACCATCACACACACCACACACACAGAGACTCCTACATAAGAGCTGCTATGATTAATGACCAAAACCAGACTAAGAACCGGAATTAGCAATAAATGTAGTAATGTAGCTTTACAGAGAAAATTAACAGGGCCATTTACTTGCACAATCCAACTTAATCTACACTTGTACACCCAGTGATGAAATGCAATACAAGGTGCAAGAGAGCTATAAAACTTTTTTTTCTTTTGTCATTTTATACTAGACTGCATTAACATTTACCTCATCGGATATCCAGATATTCTTGAGCCATAACAATTCATAGGAATGACCACGAAATCGATCAAAGACAACGTTGCAACATGCATGTACCAAAAGGAACAACTTACTTAAATAAATAAATACAAAACGAAAAAAATGAACGAAAATGCAGTTTACAGCCAATGCGACCCTGGACCCCACACATAATTTCAAAGGAATTTCCTAGAATTCCTACTCTACCTAAGGATGCCAAAGGTGGAGCCGAACTCTAACGATGGCTCAATTCAGCCTCACTTTGACTAATGTATTTCAGTTCAAACTCTCCACAAAATTAATTCCTTGTTTGAGCTTGACTTGGTAAGTATAATCCAAGTTAAGTTTGTATCAAGCCGATGACTTAGTCGATACTAGAAACTAAGGCAAGATTCATTAAAAAATTATCTCCCTATCTGATATACTTCGTGATATGAAAATTGACGCATAAATTTTCATTTGGAAAATAAATTCTTAAATTACGAGCTCGCAAAATATGAGTCAAATGCAATGAATTTAAATGGTTTATTAAGGATCTGAGCGATACAAACTTGGCTCCTTACAAACAACAACAGTTTTAAGCAAACTAATTTGAACTTCTATGTTCAGTTCACAATTACCCTTAACTGTACAGTTTGCACATTGCACCTCAATACGCAAAAAGTGCAGACAATTGCTACGACTAAGATACCATCTAAACAACAACATCATAATGTATTCTTCCATAACCCTTTGATAAATGTTTTGGATGTACAATGTTCACTGAAATATACAAGTGACAATAATCCAATTGATTTTCTAGAAAAGGATCATCTAAAAAGTAAATTGACTTTTGTAACAAAATATGTATACTAATCTTGTGTGATAAAATGACATAATTTCCACCCTGAAGCTTCTGATTTGTCAAGATCTAAGTTTGCCACTCCACATCACACAAAATTCAACAATTAATTCTTGAATCACAACCAATAATCGCAAAAAATATCATAACCCCTTTTTAGAAGTCCCTTTAGCTCCAAAATGAACCCTTAAAAACACAAACACCCACTATTAAAGCTTACATTATGTGGAAATCGTGGGGCTCACACATCCCTCATAACCCACAATTCTGAGCAATGCTGGTACACAACATAACCTTATACAAGCTCAAGCTGCCAAGCATATCATGCAAAGATTTAGAGCTAGCAACGGGTCGTGTTATATAAGTTCGGGTTCGTATTCTCTCGGTACTTTCCC
Source organism: Bassia scoparia (assembly GCA_008642245.1). Lineage (NCBI taxonomy): Eukaryota > Viridiplantae > Streptophyta > Magnoliopsida > Caryophyllales > Amaranthaceae > Bassia > Bassia scoparia. The sequence goes on along the minus strand of SNQN01006513.1, from coordinate 35,549 downwards.
TCCAACACCTCAACTCTGAGCAATGCTGGTACATAACCTTGTACAAAGCTCAAGCTGCCAAGCATATCCATAAAAGAAATTCAGAATTCAGAGCTGCAAATTCACGTCAACGGTCGTGTTAATGAGTCCGGGTTCGTCTGGGTAACTTCGATTCGTATAGATTGCTGACTCACATTCTATTAAAATGGCTAATGGGCAATTTTAAAACACACCCCAATTCTTACCCTAACAATTTCATAATCAATCACAACCATGAAGAAAAATGCAAACAAATCATCAGATAATCGTAAAAGACATAAAATTCTTGAAATCAAAATTAGTAGAAAAGGAAGAAAACATACCTGTTGATTGTTGATTTTAGACATGAGCGAAGCAAGAAGAAAATTCATGGAAGTCTGCTTTCACGACGTCCTTTGAGCGCTCTTTTGATCCTTTTCCCATACTTTTCAAGCCACTGAAATCACATGAAAATAATCCAAAATCACGAACAAGTAACATCGATGATGTATAATAATGCCCTTAAATAGGCAGATAATTACATTGAATTAAACCCTAAGACATCAAATTGAGAGCAAGAAGAAGCAAATTTACCTTGGTGAATTGTGATGATAAGGGAAGAAATCGAGATGTTTGTGGAAGTGAAAGAGTGAGAGATAAATTAGTAGACAGAATCGTAAATGCGGTTTTTTTGTTAGGGAAATGGTTTTAAATATACTTCGTACTTGTACTACTTTTTGACAATTGACTAATTACTGGATTTGAGTCAATTTACAGGCTTTGCACGTGTTAAATTATCTTTTTCCCCCGAGATATTTAGCGGTACAAATTAAAATAAAGTGATGATAGAGAAAGTTGACTTTTCAAAAAAAAAACCTATAGAGAAATGAGAATTCATCTCATGAGTTCCGAATTCAATCTTGATTATTAGGTGTTTTTAATAAGTGAAACTGTAAGAGTATATTTTGATAAAGGATACAAGTTTAGAAGAAATGTGTAATTATATGATTATACTTTGAAATTTTCGTAAGCATTAGCTCTTAGAATGCAAAAAATGCATTTCAACTTTTATTAATTTATCTGCAACAAATTAACAGTTCCTTCCATTTTTTAAAAAAATAAGATACACGAGGTCGATTCTACACTTCATTTTTATTTTAAGCGACGAGTATGGTGGGAAAAGGGGATACCAAATACCAATTACCAAGAATCGATTTTGGGAGGAGCTCAAGGAAAGGGGAGTGAGCTCCCATTTGAGCTACACGAACAGTAATTATTCATTGAAATGATTGTGTTGAAAATCTCATCAAGTTGGTTCAAAAACCTTAATACAAATCCATCCATCCATCATCTTTCATTCAATTTGTCTCTATATTTGTCAATTTTTAACAACTCCAAGAATAACTGTGCCATTTTAGGAGGATTAGTAGTGGACACACTCCCAAACCACTAGTGTTTAGGATAGTTTCCGTGTAAGAGTACAACCTTTAGTATGATATAATCGTACTTTTTTAATACCTTATCATGGTCGAAAACATCTCTTTTTTATAGCTACCATCTATAGTAGGTATATACCCTATCAAATATAAAAGTTATATAATAAATGAAATGAGTTACGATGTATCGTACATCGGGTTATAAAAATCGGTTATAAGTATACATTATCGGTGATGGAGTTACTGTTCAGAGTGAACGTGGGTTAGAATATGTCTTCTCTTGCTTGTCACAGTTCACTACAAATACTGGGTCAGGGTTCGAACTAGTGAACTACTCAAATTGAAAAAAGTTGGACACTACTACTATTGTTTTTGCCGTACTGACCCCCTTTTGCTAGATTTGTTATTGCGACATTATTAAATTTTATTTTTTTGATCAATGGATTCGATCTCATCTCACTATCTTCACTTTTTTTTTGTTATGCACCAAACAGGCAAACAATGATTTCAATATATAACTAATCAATTAAGAGGAGTGGACTATTCTATAAAGACCCCCAAAATCTTTGGAAATACTTCTTATAAGATTAAGAAATTTAAATAAATGATGTTGTATTATTCAAAATTACAAGGACGGTGTCTTCCAAAAAGATTTAGAGCATCCACATATGGATGCTTTTAAAAGACTACCTTGTAAATATTGAAGTTTAAGCCTGCAACTACAACTATTGTGGAAGATAATGTCTTATACTTTGACAAATCTTAGAATTTAAAGCATTTACAATGACAAGCTGCAAACCTTATCGTTTTGTTTGCAACATCAGCTTTTCTAGCTACAAAAATGTCTTACAATGGAAAACTACAATATTTGTTGTTTTAAAATGGCTCACACGTTTATATTAGATTATTATATTTTAGCATAGTTGTAGTCTTTAGACCCAGAATCCTGTAGCTTTATCAACTACAGTTTAATTTGTTTAAGCTTTAACCTAACTTTCTCACAATGGTTGAGGTCATAGCTTTGAAAAGTTTAATTATTGCAAGCAGGTCCTTATTGTAAACTATTGTGAATTATGTAAGTTTTGAGTCTGGAGTCTCACCCTTTTTTTCACTATGACATTAAATTTTCAAGTTATAAGGTTTGTAGTGTGCTATTATGGGTAAATCTATCTATAATAAATATTATTAAAGCGGTTGTCAAACAACGTAAGCACGCCACGTGGACTCCACTTGAGGTAGAATCATGACAAGTGTTATATTCACAATCTCATCTATAATTATATAATATAATACAATAATCTATATAAAACTTTTCAATTTCTTTAAATATTCATCATCTTTTACTTTTTTCCCTTATCTTTCTTCTCCTTATTTATTTTTACCATTTAACTCATTTTTCTATTTAAGAATTAATGACATCTATAATCAATAATAAAAATAATAATAATAATATAATAATAGTTCAAACATTTTTCATTTATAATGTATAATTTTCACGTCAAAATACGCATCGTTGAAGAGATGCACGATAATATATGCAATCAAATAATAATATGTAGGAGAGAAAAATAAACATTAATCACATGCAATTATTAAAATCCAATGGAGAGATACGTTATTATTATTATTTTATTTATGTTCATGGATAATAAATTAAAGTAAATTACGTTGAGACAATTATTCAAATTGGGTAATAGTGCATGTATATTGCAAATTTTTTTAAAACAATTATGAGTATAAAAAAGAGATGATGTATAACATATTTTCAAACTTAATTGCATTATATTTTGATTTTGGCTCAATCATTTGCCTTGATTACTACCTAATAAATATCATTTTTAAACTGGGTCATTGTAAATGAGAAATTTAAAAGTAGTGCACATTCAATTATATTAATAACAACAACAGCATAGAATATTTTTTTTTATAAGTATTAAGTTGAAACTCGTTCAAATACTACAGTTATAATTTTTTCATATTTTATGAAGTTTCGCAACTTGCTAACTAATTGTACAATCATAATTTCATTACATCGTTCTTATACTTATCGTATGTATCAAAAATGGTGATATTTAACTCTGTTAGTTTTTTTAGATGTTAACTTTTTCTTGGACCTTTTTAAATAGATGTTCCAACCAATCTAAAAATAACTTTTTTACCTTTACCTACTTTATTTACTCTAACATTAATGATTATCAATTTCTAAAGTCAACTTTCATTATTTTACCCAATCTATTCACCCAAAAATACATTTCCATAAAAATTCATTCACACATTACTCTTATTTACCTAACTTATTCAACTTTTTACCCAACTACTCAACTATTTATTTCACTCAATCAACTCTTAAAAACCGTTCCAAAATGGTATGGAACGTCTTAAAAAACAGAGGGAGTTGGTAAAATAAATATATTACAAAAGTAAAATTAAATGTATGACTCGGGACACGCATTGGCTTGAATAACTAGTTGAATTTGAAAGTTGATGTGACAAATAAAATTAATTCTCGTTTATCAAAATATGTAAAGATTTGAATTTAACAGTAGAGAGAAAAATCTTATGTTGCCATATTTGATATGGAGAAGTACAAGATTGTAATTTACATTATGGTGCTCTTAATCCCTGTTTAATGTATTTATTATTTAGGTGAAATTTTCCATCAGAAATTAAATAAGATGCCTCGAAGTCACAAGTTAGCTTGAATTTAAGAAAGTATTTGTAGAGCAAAATGTCACCTGTGTCACTCCCTTGCAGTCTGCTGTCACAAAAATATCCTTAACCTCCTCAAATGGGGGGTTCTAGACTTCACACTATCCAGAACTCTCTACACAGTTACCACTCATATGTATATCATATAAAAATCTAGAAACATTTTAAGTATGTACCACGAGACATGACTTGAATATTCTAGAGAAATTCACACCAGAACACTCTACATGAAATTCTCTAGAAGGCTCTAGATTGGGTTCTTCTATATCTATATGATCTRTAGCTCTCCATACCATTGCGAAAGCTTCTTGGGCCTTCTTTCATCCTWGGAGACCCAAATACCAAGTTTCGTCTCAATTGGAGCTCCATAGCTTCCACAATCGGATTGTATGACTTAAGTCTAATATGGGTGTCTCTTAGGGGTAAAAACATTCGTTTAATTTATTTCTCTTTAAGGGGATGTACTGTTTGGGCAACATCATGGGCGAACCCCCCCCCCCCCTAGGGGCCCTTTAAGTGCATTATTGCCCATATCGCTCGATGGGTCGAGTGTCACTCCGTGATAGGGAGGTGATAAAGACACACACTCACACAAATGGTAAAGGCACAACATGCACACCACTCACACAAATGTTAACTAAAAAACATAGAAATATTATGGTACCAATTAGAGTGTAAACTTAATGATTTTTTTGGAATTAAAAAAAAAGGAAAATTCTAAGCCATGCTCTCAAGGATTTGGACTTTTCAAGGTGTACCCATACTTTTTGAAACTACTCAGTCATGTCCATGAGATTCGATCACTTAATTAGTTGTACCCTTCTCCTAATTTTTGAAGCTAACCAAGGTTAACTTTAATTTTTTTTATAAAAAAAAGACAAAGAAAAATAAAAACCCACCCACCACCCTCATCCATCACAAACACTCACCCCACCCCCAAGCCCGTAGCCACCCCGTCCACCTCCCTCCTCCCTCATCCCTCACAAACACCAACGCAACCTAGCAAACACCCAAACCCACGTCGTAGCCACCCCAAGCCACTTGATCCCACCCTCGNTCAGCTCACTTTGACTAATAGTATTTCAGTTCAAACTCTGCCACAAAATTAATTCCTTGTTTGAGCTTGACTTGGTAAGTATAACTCAAGTTAAGTTGTATTCAAGCATGACTAGTCAATACTAGAAACTAAGGCAAGAATTCATAAAAATTATCTCCTCTATCTGATATACTTCGTGATAGAAAATTGACGCATAAATTTTCATTTGGAAAATAAATTCTTAAATTATCGAGCTCGCAAAATATGAGTCAAATGCAATGAATTTAAATTTGGTTTATTAAGGATCTGAGCGATACAAATTTGGCTCCTTGACAAACAACAGAGTTTTAAGCAAACTAATTTGAACTTCTATGTTCAGGTTCACAATTACCCTTAACTGTACAGTTGCACACTTGCACCTCATACGCAAAAAGTGCAGACAATTCACGACTAAGATACCATCTAAGACACAACATCATAATGTATTCTTCCATAACCCTTTGATTAAATGTTTTGGATGTACAATGTTCACTGAAATATACAAGTGACAATAATCCAATTGATTTTCTAGAAAAGGATCATCTAMAAGTAAATTGACTTTTGTAACAAAATATGTATACTAARTTTGTGATAAAATGACATAMTTTCCACCCTGAAGCTCTTGATTTGTCAAGATCTAGTTGCCACTCCAATCACACAAATTCTAACAATTAATTCTTGAATCACAACCAATAATCGCAAAATATCATAACCCTTTTAGAATCCCTTTAGCTCAAAATGAACCCTTAAAAACAAAAACACCCCACTATTAAAGGTTACATTATGTGGAAATCGGGGCTCACACATCCCTCATAACCCACAATTCTGAGCAATGCTGGTACAACATAACCTTATACAAAGCTCAAGCTGCCAAGCATATCCATGCAAAGAATTTAGAGCTAGCAATTCAGGTCAACGGGTCGTGTTATATAAGTTCGGGTTCGAGTTTCTCTCGGTAACTTTCCCTCACAACCCTCAACTCTGAGCAATGCTGGTACATAACCTTGTACAAAGCTCAAGCTGCCAAGCATATCCATAAAAAGAATTCAGAGCTTGCAATTCACGTCAACGGTTCGTGTTAATGAGTCCGGGTTCGTCTGGGTAACTTTCGATTCGTATAGATGCTGACTCATTCTATAAAATGGCTAAATGGCAATTTAAAACACACCCCAATCTACCCTAACAATTTCATAATCAATCACAACATGAAGAAAAATGCAAACAATCATCAGATAATCGTAAAAGACATAAATTCTGAAATCAAAATTAAAGAAAGGAAGAAAAACATACTGTTGATTGTTGATTTAGACATGGAGCGAAGCAAGAAATTCATGAAGTCTGCTTTTCAACGACTCCTTTGAGCGCTCTTTTGATCCTTCCCATACTTTCCAAGCACTGAATCACACATGAAAATAAATCCAAAATCACGAACAAGTAACATCGCATGATGTATAATAATGCCATTATTAAGGCAGATAATTACAATTGAATTAAACCCTAAGACATCAAATTGAGAGCAAGAAGAGCAATTACCTTGGTGAATTGTGATGATAAGGGAAGAAATCGAGATGTTTGGAAGTGAAAGAGTGAGAGATAAATTAGTAGACAGAATCGTTAAATGGCGTTTTCTTTTGTTAGGGAAAGGTTTATAATATACTTCGTACTTGTACTACTTTTTTGACAATTTGACTAATTACTGATTTGAGTCAATTTACAGCTTTGCCACGTGTTTTAAATTATTTTTTCCCCCGAGATATTAGGCGGTACAAATTAAAATAAAGTGATGATAGAGAAAGATGACTTTTCAAAAAAAAAAAAACCTATAGAGAAAAGATGAGAATTCAATCTCATGAGTTCCGAATTCAATCTTGATTATTAGGTGTTTTTAATAAGTGAAACTGTAAGAGTATATTTTGATAAAGGATACAAGTTAGAAGAAATGTGTAATTAATATGATTATACTTTGAATTTTCGTAAGCATTAGCTCTAGAATGCAAAAAATGCATTTCAACTTATAATTTACTGCTACAAATTAACATTCCTTCCATTTTTTAAAAAAATAAGATACACGAGGTCGATTCTACACTCATTTTATTTTAGGACGAGTATGGTGGGAAAAGGGGATACCAAATACCAATTACCAGAACGATTTTGGGAGGAGCTCAAGGAAAGGGAGTGAGCTCCCATTTGAGCTACACGAACGAGTAATTATTCATTTGAAATTGATTGTGTTGAAAATCTCATCAAGTTGGTTCAAAAACCTTAATACAATCATCCATCCATCTCATCTTTCATTCAATTTGTCTCATATTTGTCAATTTTTAACAACTCCAAGAATAACTGTGCCATTTTAGGAGGATTAGTAGTTGGACTACACTCCCAAACCACTAGTGGGTAGTAGTTTCCGTGTAAGGAGTACAACCTTTAGTATGATATAATCGTACTTTTTTAATACCTTATCATGGTCGAAAACATCTCTCTTTTGTAATAGCTAACCATCTATGTAGGTGAGTAATACCCTATCAAATATAAAAGTATATAATAAATAAATGAGTATGATTGTATCGTACATTCGGTTATAAAAACGGTTATAAGTATACATTATCGGTGATGGATGTTACTGTTCAGAGTGAACGTGGGTTAGAATATGTCTTCTCTGCTGTCACAAGTTCACTACAAATACTGGTCAGAGTGTCGAACTAGTGAAACTACTCAAATTGATAAATAGTTGGACACTACTACTATTGTTTTTGCCGTACTTGACCCCCTTTTGCTAGATTGTTATTGCGACATTATTAGAATTTTATTTTTGATCAATGGATTCGATCTCATCTCACTATCTTCACTTTTTTTTGTTATGCACCAAACAGGCAACAGTTCAATATATACTAATCAATTAAGAGAGGGACTATTCTATAAAGACCCCCAAAATCTTGGAAATATCTTCTAATAAGAATTAAGAAATTTAAATAAATGATTTGTATTATTCAAAATTACAAAGGAGGTGTCTTCCAAAAAAGATTTAGAGCATCCACAATGGATGCTTTAAAAGACTACCTTGTAAAATATTGAAAGTTTTAAGCTGCACACAACTATTTGTGGAAAGAATAATGTCTTATACTTTGGACAAATCTAGAATTTTAAAAGCATTTACAATGACAAGCTGCAAACCTTATCGTTTTGTTTGCAACATCAGCTTTTCTAGCTACAAAAATGTCTTACAATGAAAACTACAATATTGTTGTTTTAAAATGGCTCACACGTATTGATTTAGATTATATAATTTTTAGCATAGTTGTAGTCTTTAGACCCAGAATCCTGTAGCTTTTATTCAACTACAAGTTAATTGTTTAAGCTTTAACCTAACTTTCTCCACAATGGTTGAGGTCATAGCTTGAAAATTTAATTATTTGCAAGCAGGTCCTTATTGTAAACTATTGTGAATTATGTAAGGTTTTGAGTCTGGAAGTCTCACCCTTTTTTTTACACTATGAATTATTTCAAGTTATAAGTTTGTAGTGTGCTATTATGGGTAATCTATCTATAATAAATATATTAAAAGCGTGTCAAACAACGTAAGCACGCCACGTGGCTCCACTTGAGGAGAATCATGACAAGTGTTAATATGTCACATCTCATCATATAATATATAATATATATACAATAACTTATAATAAACACTTTTCAATTTCTTTAAAATATTCATCATCTTTTACTTTTTTCCCCTTTATCTTTTCTTCTCCTATTTTATTTTAACCATTTAACTCATTTTTCTATTTAAGATTCTAATGACATCTATAATCAATAAATAATAATAATAATAATAATAATAGTTCAAACATTTTTCATTTATATATGTAATTTTTCACGGTCAAAATAACGCATCGTTGAAGAGATGCACGATAAAATATGCAATCAAATAATAATATGTAGGAGAGAAAAATAAACATAATCACATGCAATTATAAATCCAATGGAGAGATACGTTATATTATTTTATTATTTTATATGTTCATAGGATAATAATTAAAGTAAATTTACGTTGAGACCACATTATTCTAAATTGGGTAATAGTGCATGTATATTGCAAATTTTTTAAAAACATTATGAGATATAAAAAGAGATGAGTAAATACATATTTCAAACTTAATTGCATTATATTTGATTTTGGCTCAATCATTTGCCTTGATCACTACCTAATAAAATCATTTTAAACTTGGGTCATGTAAATTGAGAAATTTAAAAGTAGTGCAACATTCAATTATATTAATAACAACAACCAGCATAGAATATTTTTTTTAATAAGTATTAAGTTTGAAACTTCGTTCAAAATACTACAGTATAATTTTTCATATTTTATGAAGTTTCGCAACTTGCTTAACTAATGTACAATCATAATTTCATTACATCGGTTCTTATACATAATCGTATGTATCAAAAATGGTGATATTAACTCTGTTAGTTTTTTTTAGATGTTACACTTTTTTCTTGGACCGTTTTTAAATAGAGTTCCAAACCAATCTAAAAATAACTTTTTACCTTTTACCTACTATTTACTCTAACATTAATGATTACTCAATTTCTAAAGTCAACTTTCATTATTTTACCCAATCATTCACCCCATTACCATTTCCCATAAAATTCATTCACACATTACTCTTATTTACCTAACTTATCAACTTTTTACCCAACTTACTCAACTATTTATTCAACTCAATCAACTCTAAAAAACCGTTCCAAAATGGTATGGAACGTCTAAAAAAACAGAGGGAGTTGGTAAAATAAATATATTACAAAAGTAAAATTTAAATGTATGACTCGGACAACGCTTGGGCTTGAATACTAGTTGTAATTTGAAAAGTTGATGTGACAAATAAAATTACTTCCTCCGTATCAAAATAATGACAACGATTTGACATAAATAGAGAGAAAAAATGTCTAATCGTTGCCATTATTTTGATATGGAGGAAGTACAATTGTTAATTTGACATTATGGATGCTCTTAATCCCTTGTTTATGTATTTATTTAGGTGAAATTTTCCATCAGAAATTAAATAGATGCCTCGAAGTCACAAGTTAGCTTGAATTAAGAAAGTATTTGTAGAGCAATGTCACCTGTGCACTCCCTTTGCAGTCTGTCGCAAAATATCCTTAACCTCTCATGGGGTTCTAGACTTCACACTATCCAGAAACTCTCTACAACAGTTACCACTCATATGTATACATATAAAATCTAGAAACATTTAAGTATGTACCACGAACATGACTTGAATATTCTAGAGAAATTCACACCAGAACACTCTACATGAAATCTCTAGAAGGCTCTAGATTGGGTTCTTCTATATCTATATGATCTATAGCTCTCCATACCATGCGAAAGCTTCTTGGGCTTCTCTCTCCAGGAGACCCATAACCAAGTTCGTCTCAATTGGAGCTCCATAGCTTCCACAATCGGATGTGTATGACTTAAGTCTAATATGGGTGTCTCTTAGGGGTAAAAACATTATTCGTTAATTTATTTCTCTTTAAGGGAATGTACTGTTTGGGCAACATCATGGGCGACCCCCCCCCCCCTAGGCCCCTTTAAGTGCATTATTGCCCATATCGCTCGATGGTCGAGGTCACTCCGTGATAGGGAGGTGATAAAGACACACACTCACACAAATGGTAAAGCACAACATGCACACCACTCACACACAATGTAACTAAAAAAAATAGAAATATTATGTACCAATTAGAGTGTAAACTTAATGATTTTTTGGAATTAAAAAAAATGGAAAATTCAAAGCCATGCTCTCAAGGATTTGGACTTTTCAAGGTGTACTCATACTTTTGAAACTACTCAGCCATGTCCATGAGATTCGATCACTAATTAGTTTGTACCTTCTCCTAATTTTTGAAGCTAACCAAGGTTAACTTTAATTTTTTTATAAAAAATAAGACAGAAAATAAAACCCACCCACACCCTCATCCATCACAAACACTCACCCCACCCCAAGCCCGTAGCCACCCCGTCCACCTCCCTCCTCCCTCATCCTCACAAACACCAACACAACCTAGCAAACACCCCAAACCCACGTCGTAGCCACCCAAGCCACTCGATCCCACCCCGAACCACTTTGAACTATTTTTTGTGACACCCACTAAAACCCAATGCTCGATCAAGCCAACAAACACCAAAATCCAAGCCGCGGCCACCCCAAGCCACTCGACCCCACCCCAAACCTACTCGAACCGCATACCCCTTTGGCCCAAAACACATCCGAATCCCTTGAACGAAACCCAAAAAATTGAAATCAAATTGGGGGATAGCGTTTTTAATTTTTTTTCAAAACAAAACTTTGATTTGAAAGCCAAAACACTATTAATACATGATTTGCAATCAAATGTAAGAGACAAAAGCCCTAAATATTTCGACAATATTGTTTGTTTTACGCTCAAATGCGAAACAATTTCGAAAGAGGAAGTTTGAGGTTTTCTTTAAGGTGGGATTTGATGGGAGAGGGTCAACCGCTACAGTTACTCTAACATTTAGCATCAACCTCTACAGCTAACAACTACCGTTACAAGTTGTTTTAACAAACATACCATTAGGGAGAGGCGTAGAGGTGACAGTGAGCAAGACCTCTTAGCCCAACCTGAACCCACCGTGAGCCCGTCCTTCCCTTGAACCCCTCCTGACCGACGTGTCGATCATTAGAACCAATGGATTCGGGTGAGTTGAGTCAATATCGGAAGAAGACAAGACAACTGGTCATCAATAACCCATATGCCACGTGTCAAAACAAGGCCAACGATTTAGTCAGTCGTCGTCACGAATGAGCTCAAGTAATCCGAGAGTGTCAATTTCAATAATAGAGTCGTTCTCTGGTCACTTAACTTCTACCACTTAACTTCCTCTCGCAACCTTCAGCCTTCTTATCTCTACCATCTGGTATTGGTACGCTATTTCTTTGTTTTTTTAATCCTATATTAATATAATCTCTTTTATGCCTTCTGATAAGATTTCATCAACAACCATCAATAGATATTTTTAATCAAAACTGATTATGTATTCATGAATTCATATCCATATTTTTTTACTGTATTAATGCTTTTAGGTGGATTCATCAAATGTTAAGGATAAAATCATAGATATATATTGTTGATGAATGTTTGTTTTGTGGTATTTGATATGATTATGTTAAATTTGGTGTTCAATTTTATTATAGAACTTATTGAATCTTATTAATTAATTGGTAGTTACTAGTTATGGAAACGCTTTGATAGTATTAATCAAGTAATATGGATAGACATTTAAAAGCATTATTCCTTCTTGTTGTGTTTGATTGACTAATCACTAATCACCTTTTTTTCTTTTTTTCTTTTTTGTCACCTCGAAATTCTGCATTAAGGGGATTTAAGGGCATGTCGGCGTCGTTGTGGTTTTCTATTTTTTACTTATTCTAGTTTCCTATTTTGTTTATTTGTTAAAGAAAAAACTAAAAACTGAAAACAAACGGATGTCATTAAAAAGTATGTGTTAGGATCATATTCTTAGTTTATGTGTATGTCTTGGAAGTCTAGAAGAATCTTAGGGGTGAAGAGTGAAGTTTAGTTCAGTCCATACGAAGCCCTTAAAACACAGGGAAATAAAGTTAGTGGAAAACTTATGTAGTGATATGGTGTCTGAAGTAAGCCTGAATATGCCCTTAGAGAAAGTATCGTAATTGAACGAAGAAAAATGGTTGATTTGGTGGATGGAGAAAGCAATTTCTTAAAAAAGAAATGAGAAGCAATATGTGGTACCTGATAATTTATTAGAGTTATATTTTGAACAAAGAGAATTAAGAGATTATGGAGTAGCTGATAATTTATTAGAGTTTACTTCTTTGCTTTCACAGTTTCACATGTTCATATAGTTAGCCTAACATGAACTCATAGGACTTAATGATGTTTATATTGTTGTCCAAAAACCTCATTAAGGAAAGTCGGAATCCATCACTTGTAAGAATACCTTAGGGAATTCTTCTTAATAAACCATTTTATCTAGTCTTATGATTGTTTCTAATAACAACTCCTTGATAATTGCTTTTTTGGGATATAGACCCATTTAGCAAGCATTTCAAAGTTATTGGATAAATACACAAAAATAGAAAGTAAATTGCCAAATGTTTAAGGCTCAGACCACAAAAGGTTTCGTTTTTTCATCTTATATATCCAGTTATTAGAACTTATGTAACKTAACATTTGAAACTTATTTGGACTTCAAGAGCTTATGAATTTCTATGTTTTTGTTGCAAATTGAACTTAGGTATGTACYATTTATTCATAGAGGCATAGAGCTATGTTAAAGTATCAAAATTGAAGAAAATTTATATCGAAATAAAACTTTTCATTTGAAGTTGAATTTGAAATACCCTTCTTGGCAGAGCTAACTCAYGCACTTTACAATTTCTTAGTGCTTCCAAAGTGTTTACAATGTATTTGACCTGTAGGCGCTGTAGGCTGTAGCTATTCCCAAATAGAAAAAAAAGACTCCTTGTTTTTGGTCACTGCCTCACTGGCAATTTGGCATGGCCCTGCAACCGAGAATGCCCATTCATGATGTCGTCTTTCTAGTTACTTGCTACACATCACTTCTTTGCATACCAGCATGGTCATCACTCATCCTTGCCGTCCTTTGTCTCTTGGTCTTGTTTTTGCCTAATACCTTTTGAATTCACAAAGACAAACCTAATCAGGCTTGATGCTTGGCTGAACAATCTCCCAAGTGAGAAACTTCTTGTTATAATTTGGACACAGCTTTCTCATAGAAATACAAAAGCAAAACTTATGAAGTGTAATTTGTATAGAACTAGTGATACGATTTCAACTCTGTTTCCCATTTTCTTCTGTTGCCTTTCACATTGTGCCTTAATGTTTATATGTTATTGTGATCTGTAATTTATTTCTAAGGCCCAACTTCTTTGGTAGTTATTGTAGATTCACCTGTGTTACCTGACAGCCATTTCCCAACACTTAACAAACAAATAGATAATGTGTTCACAGGAAATGCATAGGTTGTGTAAGAGGTTTTTACAACTTATAAATGTTTATATTTTGTTAACTTGAGATATATGTGCAACTGTACGTTTGTGCACACTAAAATACAAGTACTCTCTCCGTTTTTTTAGATGTTCCAGTTTCCTTTTTGGACCGTTTTCAAATAGATGTTTCAAACCAATCTAAAAATAACTTTTTTACCTTTTGCCTACTTTATTTACTCTAACATTAATGAATCCATTTCTAAAGTCAACTTTCATTATTTTGCCCAATCTATTCACCAAAAGGCCAAAATTACTATTTTCCATAAGTTTCATTCACACATTACTCTTTTACCTAACTTATTCAACTTTTACCCAATTTACTCAACTATTTTATTCAACTCAAATCACTCTTAAAAACCTTCCAAAATGATGGAAACATCTTAAAAAAAAAACGGAGGGAGTATGTAGTTAATATGATAAATCAGTGTTTACTAAAAATCCAGGTGTAGACAAGACATTGTCTAACATGTCTATTGTTTCTTGGTCTTAGTTTCGCTTCTAAATCAACATTAATATATCTAACAAAACATAGTCTTTTTCAAGATTATCTTACCTTTTTAAGTTGCCTATTTTGCACATTGCAGACAAGATGTAAAGCCTCAGTTATCATTTTTCTTGCAGCTTGGTTGTACTCCTCGCCGTGTCTTGCAAATTTGCAGAGTCTCATATACAGGATGATCGCATATGAAATCAGCTGTCTTCTTGTCACCCGAGTTTTTCCTGAATCCTCGGTTCAGTTATAAACAAATTTTACCATAACATTGATTTTCCTAGAGTCACATTGATTAAGAGCTTCATGCTGAAGTAGTTGATGAGAACGGAGTTTCTGTTTTCTCTTCAAGATACTTACCTCATCACTGGGTGTTGCGATACTATCTTCGTAGAGATTCAGAGGATGAACCACTAACAGCAAGACAAAATTTCTTCAACGCTCAGATTTTTTGGGTGAGAAATACTGGAGATGTGATAATCTGGACATATTTGGTTTTGGATCTGAAACACGAAAAACAGCCACACAGTTGCCAGATCCATATGCAATCGAGGTTGGTAATCCAGCTGAAGTACCACCAGGGTATGAAGAGAATGTCTGAATGTTCACGCTATTGATACTCGAGGTGCTGTTGGATAGATTGGATGTACTGAATGCAAGTGCAGTCTCTACAATGTTACCATGGATGTAATATGGAAGACCCATTCGCCCAATTATGAAGGTGGTTGGTGTTGCTATGATCAAATCACGGTGTAAGGTGAAAGAAGGTTTTTAACATTCACCAAAGGAAGCTGTAACCTGAAGTACACCATCAAGTGGTTGACTGGAATGAATCACTTCTACCTGTTAATTTATATTCTTTATATTACTATATATGGAAGCCATCGAACGGAAAGCATCACTGCAAAGTGAACTAATTCAAATTAACAATTATTTCTGTGGCTTTTAGAAGTATATCACTTAATTAGTTTATAGATTGTAAATAAATTTCATATCTGTAAACTAATTTTTTATTCTTTATTTCTATTTTCACTGCAGTAGTAGTATGAATCAGTCCTTGTGATTCATCTCTGTGTCAAGCTAGATGGATGCGTCGACACCAAGAAAGCGAATTTTGATTTGCCAAGGGGGGTATGTAATCTATGGTGTAGCCCATCAGCATTCAGGAGGAATTGGTTCCGCACTTTATAGAAAGTGTCTTATGTACATCTATTTCTTCTCTGTTTTCCATATAAGTTATGTGTGATATAAGCTAATCATATTATCTAACTATTAATTTTTATATAAAACTTCTTTTAGGATGGAAGTTATTTGTCCTCAATCCGTCATTAGGAAGAGGAAATGAAGCAGGAGATGAGCAGGATACATTGTGTGATAATGTCACCTTACCTGAGCCTGGCTCTTTAAAGAATAAATGACGGAGAGACTCTGTACTTCGAACCAATTACAGCAGCTCTCAGAAAACTACTGGAGTTATGGTACTTTTCTATCATTTTGTTTGCTGAGGCAAAAACCCACGCAGGAACAATTTCAATTTTCCAGTCTCTATGTAAGTATCATTCTTCTTTTCTTTCTTTTTGTTTGGCCAATAGACTCCACCAACCCTACAACATCTTTAGTGTTAAAGGGGAATTGGTTCTATTCAGTACAAATGCTTCAAGGAATATGGTTATAACAAGAATATCTTGTATTTATGCTCATCACTTTGATTTACCTTAAATCCACTATTTAATACATATACTGAATGTAGTATGTTTACATGAGATTAGGAAACCATAAATAAAAATAATTCCACCTTCCCTGGTGAGTAACGACATTGGTAGTTGATTGAATTCTGCTTAGAGGATTATGCGCAAACATGTAGTAAAAAACATACTCCGTTATTCATTAGACTTTTTGCATTATTTTTTCCTGAAAGATGTTTCTCCTATTAGTACGATATCAAATAGCTACTCCATATTACCTTTTGTGAGATTTTAAAAATAAGATGCGTACAGAGTAGTCTTTTGGCTATGTCACTGTTGCAAGTTAAGATATCAAGTCAGGTACTCTTAGATTTCAAGTAGTGTTAAAGATTTTGTATTCCATATCAGCATATAAGACACTTCTCGTCATCAACCTGATTTTGTATATTATCAGCACAAACTAAATTCTTTTTTGTTTGGTTTTATTTTCTGTATACAGCTGATTGAACTTCCATGCTTGCTTGGACCGTGTTTATATGAGGATTTGAGGGGATGCTATACTATGCCACTACAGCCTAATTTCAGCATTATATTGGCTCTAGGACTTGCTCGATGATGTGTCGTGTATGTAAGTCTATACCCTTAGCATTGATGACCTCTGGATGCTTCTGGTCTGCCAATTTCATCTATATATAYTAGTTTTACACGATTATACATAAACCAGAGTTTAWTCAATGCATATGCTAGCCTGCTGTATTCACCTATATCCCAGAGGATTTTGTAGTACTTGATGCTTCGAACAATAAAGTATATTATATCATAGAATCATACATGCTACATCAAATACTTTGTGACTGCATAAATCATTGCAAATATTAGCAGAACGAAATAACTTCTTTGAGACCAGTCTCGCCAAAACTTTGATATTACCAACATCTTTTATTCGTATTGGGTGACTTAGTATATAGCTGAACTATTGAAGGAACAGGGTGGGTATCTGTTTATTGAAATCAGTCACCGTCACATTGAAACCAGCTGACGGTAATATAATGAGGCCTTTCTAGCCTGTTGGTGTGTATTTGGAAGATGTTCAGGGATTTCCCGTATCAGAGTAGACAATAATTTGAAGCTTTATAAAAGACCTTAATGTGCTATCACTATCAGGGGGTTGATTTTCTTCAGAAAACTGCTGTYTTTCGATTCCCAGACACAGAAGTACAGAACAGAAAGAAACATATGATTCGAGTAGTTTGACAAGAGCAAGGGCACAGAATATATAGTTTAACCTTGCAGGTWGCCATGCATCACAGATAGACAATGGTTTTACAGCTATCGCGATACAAGGCTAACAATAGACTTGGTTGCTGCAGATACTACTACTACTTTTAGATCAGGACATATAAGAACACTAAAWGATATTTTGATATCAATCTGGGGTGTCTGTCGACACCCCATGCTACTACATAGGTCCGGCATTGCCAGACAGGCATGCATACAGTATATTAAGAATCGAAGGACAAACACACAACTTTAAATTTTTATATCAATACATACTACGGAGTACATAAACTCAGAGACAAAGAAGGATTTGAGGGAATTGATGAAATGAAAACAAAAGGAAACAATGAGAGGAAGTGAGAAACTGGAAGAAAGGCGTTGCCTTCCCTTTGCCTAGTTGACTTGCCTTTTCACCATGTTGGATACCGGTCAAGTTTCAATCTTTCGAAACCATCTTCGAGATCGTACGTAGCTCATTACCAAACGTATCCTCCCCGATCATCCTCCTCCTCTTCTTCCTCTTCCTCGGTCGACATCGGATCAATAATGGTGATTTTTTCTTCGTTACKACGGACGACACTAGTCTATTTATAGAGCCAATGAACCACTAGTGATTAAATTAGTAATTCTTGAATGGTCCCCTAGTAATATATTCCGTTATATCTCATGGTACAATAGGATCCAATTGTAATGGATTATTTTTTGTATTAAAACGAATGCTAATGACACCACTAAGCATGATTATGCACAACTTTAAAAAGATTTACTAGAATAGCATGTGGTTTCCAACGTTGCCCACTAAAAAGAGGGTCAATTATGCCCAAAAAAGAATTAGCTTCTCTTAGACTATTACGTGTTGGACAACAAATCATCTGGTTTAAGAGGAATATTATAGTGAATTAAATTATGATTTTCTTTGCTTTTTGGTTGATTAAATTTGTTATAGTACTACGATTTTGCAGTGGCCKTTGAACCGTTCACTCACCTCATTTGCTCCCCTCTAAAGCTTGGAAGAATCCTTGCTTTTTAGCCATTTATCTTTTTAGTGCAGAATAATGACCAATTAATTAATTAATAATTTTATTAATTAATTTATGTGGTAAAGCATACCTCACTTAGTTAGTATCGTGCTTAAATGATTCTTTTTGACGAGTCTTAAATGATTCTTAATGCTTCTGTTATGCTTCCTTTTAGACTGAGGAAAGCACCGATATCTTAGCCCGACCGAGCCTGCTGCAAAAAATGTAGGTTTGTAACAACATTTTTGACCCACAATCAAGCCGGCCTGACCCATAATATTTTAACCTTTTGCCGGTTTTGGCGGCCCACAAAGCACATACTATTTTTACGTGTTTGGTTTAAGAATTTTCGACCCAACTTCTGTTTAAGTAATTTTTTGGCGGCTCACAAAAGCACGTACATTTTTACGTGTTTGTTAAGAATTTTGACCCAACTTCTAGTCCCGCAGCATATTTAGGAACAAAGTTTCTACTAAAGTCGGGCCCGGCGTCCCATACTTTGATAACCTCAACTTTCTTAATTTTTTAATGCATAGAAGGGTATTATTTGTGATAGTAACATTTCTTATTTTCATTAAAAAAGATGAGTATCAAAGTAAAAAGCAGTATCGATAAGTATGTGTCTAATGATAGAGACTAAGTCGTGTATAATAGTCGTAGTTCATATTCTCTCTCCATTGTAATTCGTATCCATCGTTTGTAATCTCTCCATTGTAGATTGTATCCATCTTTGTAAAGTGTGATGACACCAGAATTTTAATTGGAAAATCTCATACTTGAAAAGAACACAGAATAATATACACAAGAAAGTGAAATTTACTCAAACTACCTCACCTCTAGAATCACTATTCGAATGAGATCGAGTTAGTGTCCAAAAAATCACTCTAAAGATATGAGTTACAACCAATCATTGAAACTACAAGACTTGAGTCCATCAGTAAACTCAAAAAGATTAAAAATAAAAATGGAATCACTCCAAATAAAGTTTTTTTAAAACAAATCATCAAATTTTGAATCATCCATTGAGTTCAAGTTTTTTTATATTACCAAACTAAGGACTTGGTTTTTCTAAGACATTAAAATATCTAAAGGAAACCTTCTATAAAACTAGACAAAGTAGCTTAGTCCAAATACATTTCAAAGAAATAATTACATTGGCCTTAAAACTCAGATTCATAATCTGAAATTTTTGTGACTTTAAACAACTTAGTCAAAACTTGAAAGTGTTGTGGAGACCATCAAGATGATTAAGTGGACCATACTATCTTCAAATTTCGGATTCTAATTAACTTGTGGCTTATTTCAAGTTTAAAGAATCTGGACAAATTAAATGCAAGAGTGTGATTGATGATGACAGATGCATGAATCTCAAACTCCTTGTGTTTGGCTTTCTTCATTATTCGAATTAGGAGCTTATGTGCGAATACACTTGACTAGATTATTTAGCTTCATGAAATGTTTGTGGAAATGAGAAGATAAAATATGTGGCCTCATGTTCAAGGCAAAATGGTGCAAACTTAAACAAAAATCTGGACAGTTTCATGGACTATATTTTGGATGAGTCGAGTTGGATACTTTAACTTGGAATTTGACATGCAGCTTGTCCAAATGCATTTAACTTCCCTTGAATCCATTGCCTTTGAGATCAGAACATAAATTGGACTTATTCAGATTATCTTTTAATCTGCGCACTTGACCTTGAACGATGTTTGGACAACTTCCCTTCTCAATTTAATTACTTGAATTTTTTGACACAGTACAATGAACAGACATAACTCCAAATAAAGAGACCAAATCAGGTTAACTGTAATAAACTAGAACTTTAATGAAAATGAAATGCCTTAACAAATTTTGACTCGAAATAAAACAAAAAAGGACTTAGTATCCGTTTGGCGTTAGCTCCTACAAGTTCTAACTCTTAGACTAAACTGGCCAAAAAGGATAAAAAATGATAGCTGACTCTGTTTCTCCAGAAGCCCAAAAACAGCTCTTAAAGAGCTAGATATTAGATACAGAAGCTCCAAATCCAAGCTTCTACTTTAAGTTTCTCAAAAGCTATTACTTACAACTTCAACCACATATCACCATATTCACCAACAACAACCCACCTCACCAACTCCGACCAGTACGACCGCACCCAACAAACAAACACAACCACACAACCTCTAGCATGCATGCAACAACCACCACACTAACTTCAAACACCGCCGCATCAACTCCAACCACCGACCACCAACAACGATGCAAACAACACATCACACAAGCCGCACTAACTCCAACACCACAGTGCTGCACTAACTCCAACACCACCACAACTATCACACTAACTCCACCCTGCGTTTTTTGTAACATTCCACTTTTTGTGCAACAACTCCGATCTTCATGGGCAACAACTCCAATAAAACTTTGCGAGTGTTGGTCATAGGTGGTTTGCAAATGGTGGTTCGCAACTTGTTTGGTGGCTATTGCTAGGCTTCGGTTGGTTCGTGTTGTCCAAAACTAGGATCGATCGTTTCTGCTGTGTGGGTTGTGAGTTCAAGTGGTGGATTATGTGGTTTGAGCATTTAGAAAATTCTTGGTGTTGGTTAGTTAAATCAAATTTGGCAAAACATATGCAAAAATTGTTTCTCTCTTCTTGCCTAATTTGTTCTTATATATTGCCAAACAAATGCTAAATTTCTCAGTTTCTGAGATGAAATCAAATTTCCAAATAGCACTTTTAGAAACAGAAATAGTTTTTAGGAGTCTTGGCCCAAAACGGCCCTTGATTAAGTTATAAACTTGTACTCGAATTAAGACTCCAAAAGCTAATAGACTCAATGTTGCATTCTGTCCAAAGAATGCTTATAAACAATAATACAAAAAAATTAAATCAATATCTAAATTAACAACATATTACAACAAACTAAGACTTCAAAAGACTATTAGATTTTTATTTTACCAAAGGACTAACCTAACTTCGAAAATTTACAACATCGATCTAGGCCTCTAGTAATTCATTTGGAAAATAATTATAAAAAATAATTATGTACTCAACATCATCTTATGTAACTTGGTAACAATGGTATGAGAACCTGTCCTATGGTGAGAACTAAGATTTGTTTTTTCTCTCTCACACAAAAACCCTCCCACGAAAACCCATTTACCCTCTCCTATCGAGTGGTGGCGCCGGCTCGCTGGTGGTCTTCGCCTGGCGTTTAAGAAGGTTGCCGGCGAGCGGGCCTTTGCTCTCTCCCCTCTGGATTGGTAGTTGATTTCGATCGGCTGCTCTCTGATAAGCAGCTTTTATGGCCACTTATTAGGCTCATTTTAGAACCAATTAGGCCTTGTTTTTAGCTTAAATGTGTGTTTATGTTCAATTGCATCACATCTATGAGTTTGAGCCATTTGTGTTGAAAAGTTGCAATTTTGATGTGTTTTTGATATATTAGCACCTACTTTGACATTTGTTTAAGTGGTTTATAGGTGATGATACCTTTTTGATGAGCTTTGGAGGCACATTAGAGCAATGGAGCTAAGAAGCAAGAGGAAGGAAGCGTTGGAAGTCTTAGAATTGGAAGAAGGGGAGCAAAAGCCAAGTACTACTCAAGCTATTTAGAGCGACCAGTAAGCGGCCAAGACACCTCATAGCTTCTTTTGAGCGGCCGCTCAAGGCATTACAAGCGACCGCTCAGATAGGATGAGCGACCATGGCGAGATCTAGCCAAACACAGAATGTTTTGAGCAGCCACTCAACCAATCTGAGCAACCACGCAAGAGAGGATGAGCGACCGCTCAAACCTTGAGCGGCTTGAGAAAATACCTCCCTCCTTCATGGATTTTGTGGTCGCTCATAGGTTTGAGCGACCCATGAGTGGTCACTCAGAGGCCCAATGAGCGACCGCTCAGGCTCTGAGCGGCCACTCCTCCGGATTTTCTTTTTGGGCTTTCTCTTGTATTTTTGGCCCATTTTGCTCCATGTATATATACTCTTAGGTCATTTATTGCAGGGGATCTGATCTTTACT